>JAWPHD010011575.1:0-82735 GCA_037043455.1 Cyrtodaria siliqua
ACTTGAATTCCTAGAGAACTGTCTAAAAAAAGTTGAATGGTAAAAACACATATTTTGAAACCTTCAGATGTTACCGTTTCGTCTGTGGATTTGACGTTTTCGTAGATCAGTCTATTCAGTGCGTGGCGCAGTCGGTAGCGCGGCGGATTTGTAACCGGTGGCCCCGGGTTCAATCCTCCGTGGTGCCACTGAGTTCCGTCGGTGTGTTCTTGGGCAAGACACTTTTCCTTAGCCTCGTCCGTCGGATGGGGACGTAAACCGGGCGGTCCCGTGTATCGGTCTATCCTCCGAGCACGTTAAAGAACCATAGGAATCTATTCGATAATAAGAGTAGGGCAGGTTCCCGGATTCCTATGTATCCTTCTCCTCTCTCTGGGGCGGCTCTAAATAACCTGTACTGCGTTGATGAGCCGTTAAACAACATTCAATTCTACTCAGTGTAGAATGCGGCAATGTTTCCGGGATCTTTATGAGTCCGGGATGTTTACGTAGCAAAATGAAATCGTAAGTGCAACTGAAAGAAATCGCAAGTATTGGAATGGAACAAGTGCAACTCTTTAAACTTTTTTCATGGATCAAGAATCCATGAATATATAACGACACAGTTTAGCGCTTTAATATCGTTTTATGTATAATGCCAAAAAGAAGCGAAAAAGAAGCAAATCAACGTGTCCGCACTGTCACTTACACTGAGTTTTAATTTATTATCAGTTTGAAGGACTATTTTCCATTTTGTGAATTGTGAAATCTACGAAAGCCGGATGGGACCGGTATCGAAGTGGAGAGGAAAAAACACAACATAATTCTCGTTATAACGAATATTTCTCGTAATAAGGAAAATCTATCTCGCAATAAGCATTCGTGAAAATTTGACCAATCCCGTCATTCCTCGGGATCATGCCTCGTGTGTATATCGACGGATCGGTATGTTCAAAATCTTGATATTCTGTTAGCCATAAGGCAACGGGGCACTGTTGCTATATAAACAATATTGCCGTTAGCCGCAGGTGAAAGTCCACACTCTATTGTGCCTAGCTGTACCGGGATTCTCTGGTGGCTTTACGGCGGGGTGGGGGTGGGGGGGGGGGGGGGGCTATAATCCTTAGAATTACAAACACACACGTGCCGCACGTGCTGATGTATGTTTAACACGCAAATGCCAATACGCGTACATTCCGTGATACTAGAGCCTGTGTAGGCGTAATTACACCATTGCGTTTGTGCTTATGTATGATTGACGTTGCTTTTATGTTTTATCTGCAAAGCTTGGTTATGTAATAATTATTGGGGTGGGATGGTTTGTGTGTCCTGGGTGTGTGTGTGTGTGTGTGTTGGTGGTGGGGGGGGGGGGGGGGGGGGTAGGAGGGGGGGGTGCATGGAAAGATCAATATACGCCTCCTCACCTAGTTAGTATTACACATGTTACTGCGATTGTTCAGTATTGAGTATTGAATGGACGAGTATCCAGTTTGAAGTATTTAATGTATTTAATGGAGTGGTATCCAATTTGAAGTATTGAATGTATTTAATGGACGGGTATCCAAATATCTTCCGCTAAAAGTCAAAATTACTAAACGCTAAATGTTATAAAATGTAACATGTAGCATTAAACGCCAACTGCTAAAAGTCAACAAAGATGCCTGAAGTATGAAATGGAACAGTGCTGTTTTAATCGACTCGGTTGCATCATTACGAAAGACACATTATTAACATGCTAGACTGGCTTCGAATGTTGAACGCGGAACTGGGTCCGAATGTTCGACGCCGAACTGGATTGGAATGTTCAACGCAGAACTGACTTCGAATGTTGAACGCAGAACTGGGTCCGAATGTTGAACGCAGAAGTGGCTTCAAATGTTGATCGAGGAACTGGTTCCGAATGTTGAAGAACTGGGTCCGAATGTTGAACGCAGAACTGGAATCGAATGTTGAACGAATAATGCAGAACGCAGAACCAACTTCACACGCATGCAATGCGTGACACTGTCAGGATCAGATTCCTTGCATGTTTACGCCTATATATATCAAGTCACACATGCATATATATATTGTTTCAGAGTAATCACATGTAGAATCATAGGAAGCAATCAATCAGATCAATGTGATAGTAGTTTTGTATAATATTTTTGAAATATGTTAACTTAATATGGATTTAAATTGTTTTACCGTATATGAGTCTAGCATCCTCAACATTCAGGTTAGTAGACAATAGTAGACACCATTTGGTTAGTTGCACCACAAATTCGTATTACATAGTATGTAACACATGTTACGATGTGCAAAGTTAGAGCCATCGTACCATCGCGTATCGACGTTTACAAGTCGAAGCGCGATGGTAAGATGCAGATAGTGCGGTGGTACGATGACAATGGTCCATGCGTTATGGCCATCGTTTCATCGCTATCGTACCATCACACATCGACTTGTTACAACTTTACAAATAACATAATAAAGATTATTTCCCTCGTACTTTTGTATAATATGTTTGAAATATGTTAATGTAATATGGATTTAAATTGTTTTGCCGTATATGGGACTAGCATCCTCAACCTTCAGGTCAGTAGACAAATTTAGACACCATTTGGTTAGTGTATAAGCTTCGTGTTTACTGTATACATATATATCCTATAAAGTTATTGAGCGAAACCTAGTAACAGTGACCCTGATCCTAGTGACCCTAATCTAATCGCAAGTGGAGTGAGAGCAGTTTTTGTAATATGTTATGTTAGAATGAATCAATTATACTCAGATCTAAACGAACAATTTATAAAAATGGATACTATAGAAACAGACCAACTCTGCATAAAATGATTTTGTTAACATATGACAAAGATACAATATATTTCCTCATCTTCATATGTAAAGCCCTTAATAAAAGAAACGAAACTATATTTGCCAACAGGTGATTGCCAAAATTCTATTTATGGATATGAAATATCATGTAACACTTAAGTGTATGTTAAGTGTTGTTTAATTTGTCCACCATACATGTATACTGAAAAACGTAAAGTTTAGCACGACTTTTTAGGGACATAAACATAATATGAACATTGACCTACTTGTTTGAAGGCATAAGAAATGCTAGATAAGATGAGATTTTCCAGAATTTCCTCTCTTAAATTAAAAACAACTTATTTCCTTATACAAACGTATTGCTTTGAACACATTTAATGTTTTGCTTTGACAAGAATTGCCCGTTCTGTAAATGTTTAAACGAGTGTTATTCTCAAACAAAAACATTCCAAATTTCGTAATTATAAAATTAACTCGCTTTTCATTGAAATGATAACGATTTTCGATAACCTATAAAAATATGATCCCAGCATATTTGCTTTGTTTTTATCACCAAATAATGACTTCGTAACATTATTATTGATCATATCTATGTGACTTTATCATTGACCCCGAACATACACGGCTTTGTATCTCGTCTATGGAAATGATATGCATTTTATGGGCTAAATTTATTTTGCTCAGTATATATTTGTATGTTTTTGGGCTGTCAACATTATGGACATTTGGACATAAACTTCATGTTAAACATTGTAGTCTTAAATATAACGTTGTAATTTTGAATTTTGAAATTTGTATAACTTAATTATAACATAATTAGTATTGTTAACAGGTCCAAAAGATGTTTGCCTTTAATAGCCGACTCATCCGTCCCTAATAATTTGATTGACAAGTTTGAACAAACTGCCTTTTGTTTTCATCAGCAGATTATACAAGACACATTATTGCCCAATTACTTATCATTCAACAAATTGTGCGGAAAATTAAATATAAATTGAGTACTAATTGGTCCACGCGACGTCCGTCTCGGTCACCAAACCGTGAAATTGATATATTGGGTTGAGATTACTCAAAGCTAAGTGACACGTGCCAATTAACCTACTCCGGAAAGCGAGATTCTCATTGGCTAATTTCTGGCGAGTTACCTGAGATAAATGCAATCAACCAATCAGCACGCACGTGTGTAGTTGAGTAAAACTAATTTAATTTAATTGAAGGAAGGAAAAAAACTAATTGACAAAGCCTGAGCATTTTACCAGTGTTTATAAGCACGACCTGTAACAGTTTCGTCATAATCAAAACGTGTGCCTTACTGATCATACCACTGGAAAATCAAACTATCACAATGGTTGGACAGAACAATTCTCCTATAACGTTGGATACTTCATATCTGAGAAAGGTAAGAACGGTATTATTTAAGTTTTGTTAAATATTGAACTAAATACGATTCGTGGCCTTCGTGACTGACTCGGATACCGGAATACATAATTCGCATTGTTCGTCCGCCGTATGCGCATTTACCCATATTGTCCCAATTATAGCCGTTTTGTTTTAAATCTTTATTCAAAACTGTAAATATATGGCCTAATTATTTGACAAGCGCTAAATTTCTTCAAGGGGTCCATTGATCTTGAGCGATGAAGTCAATGTAACTTAAAACAAAGTGTGGTTAAGGGAAATGTTGGTATATTTGGCACAAACATATTTTGTATTCTACATAATTATGCAGTCCTTCTAAATATTGCATTAGAGAGACCGTCCACAGGCGGGGAATATACTTTCTTGCCACTGTGCTATTTTTCCCGACGCAAACTAAATGTATCAACGTATATGTAGTAATGTACCCTACATGTATATTTGTTTGTTATGTTCAGGTCCGGAAGCCGCTGATAGAGAAGAAGCGACGCGACAGAATGAACAGCAGCATCGACCGACTCAAGACGTTACTGGGACAGTCTCTGAACAATGTAAGTTACCATTTATAATTCTACAACAAATGCCGCTTGTGTCGTCTGCACCATATTGAGTCACGTGTTTGTTCAGTTTGCAACTCTGCTTAGTAACCATTTATATTTCTTTCACAAATGGAATGTTACTTGTGTCGTCTGCACCATCTTGGGTCACGTGTTTTTTCAGTTAGCAACTCTGCTTAGTAACCATTTATAATTATACTACAAATGGTGCTTCTGTCGACTACACCAACTTCGGTCACATGTTTGTTCAGGTTTCAGCCCTGCTTAGTAGAAAATATTCGTTTTTCATAAAGAGATGCAAGGAATTACCCCATTGTGTACTCAACGGTTTGAAATTCACGTGTAATACCTGGGGTGATAATTGAAAGTCATATAAAGCCCTGGTATTACTAACAAAAAAGACTTCTGCAATGTGCTGTGAATATTAAATTTCACTTAGTTCAAATAGGGAGTAAGTACATGTATCCCTAGTAAATTATCACATAAATTAATATTGATATTGATTGATTATGCAACAAAACCTCTCGAGTCGTCCAGAGTTTTCCAGACTATTTCAGTAATCAAATTGAACATGGGGCCTAATTTAGAACCAAACTATGATTAGTGTTGTATTAGTAGTTGGACCGACATAAATATCTTCCAGATCGTCTCCAGTTCCCCTAAACCGCTAAGAACACCTATAATAGCATTTCCGTTCATTGTAACCCCAGATTAGCCCGCGAGTACAATGTCCGGCTGCTGATCAGTCATTTCCCCCAAAACACCCCCTTGTCACATAAATGGAATGGTCTTAATTCAAAGAAAGAACAGTTAAATTATATATATGTAGGGGGTTAAGGGTTAATGTCGGCTAGTATTCGTCAAGGACCATTGTTGTGTCTTGTCTTAGGATGTCTTTTGGAATTCAACATATTAAGACACATTTTTTAATTCAATTCAAATTTTACTGGCATAAAATGATTACGAAATGTATGTTTCCAAAAACAAACAAATAAAACACAATACATATACGTCCATATGAGTAAGACCCAGTCAGACACATGTGATCAAGTTAGTCCCAATGTTTCATATATATCTTATATATAATTTCAACACTTGTTTATATCATTACCCTGTAATAAAAAGTAGAAATTGTGAATATCATTTTTTCATAAGCTGTGTATACGTTAAACAAATCAGTTTTATATGTAATAAAGGACCATTATGTCACGAATCCAATCATCAATTGTATGATTCTAGCTATATACATGCTAGAATTTTAATGATAACTATACCTTCATATATTACATGATGCTATAGATCTGTCATTCTTTAGAAAAAATCATATTAAACTATAGTCGTTAGATTTATGGTATGCATATCTCAATAATATCATTGTTCGGAATAGAACAAAGGTAGAACATATTTTCAATGAATGGCTGTACCTATTGTGGTAAGCAATAAAATCAAATAAAAATAAATTTAATACATTCCTGAATATTACAATATTATATTTTTCTATTTTTCAGGCCAATATGTCAACTGCTAAGCTCGACAAAGCCGACATCTTGGATCTGACAGTCAGCCATCTCGCCCGGCTTCAGGACCAACAAGCATCCATCACCATGGCAACACACGTCGCCTCCTACAAGGCGGGCTTCAAGGAGTGCACAGAAGAGACTATCCGCTACCTCACTACTGCCAGAATGATCTGTCCTGAATCCATGTGTCGTCTCAACGGTCATCTACAGAACGTCTACGTGAACACGGTGGCGAAGCAGCAGACGACAAATGACATAGTATCCATAGCAACGCCGAAGCATACGCAGCGTTACACATCGTCGCCGATAGATAACAGTGGTTACAGACAATTGATAACTTTAGAAACACCGACACGTGTTCAAAGCTTTGGTTACAGTGGTTCTTGTTCTCCCAACAGTACTAGTGGTAGTGTGGACTTTGAGGTGTATTCCAGTAGTGACGTCATGTTGGGGAACATTCTTAAGGAGGAGACGCCATGGAGACCTTGGTAACCATGGAAACAACACATAGTACTACTACCCGATTGGCGAATGTTTCATGATTGTGCATGTCTGTTACAGTATTTGTTTTAATAAGTGCGTATGTATTTTTAAATGTGCTATATTTATTTAATTATTAAAATTAATTCGACCAATACATAGCTTATTCATTAATTTTATCCATAATTAACTATTTAGCGATACACATTTATACTGAACCATATGCAAAATGTAATTTTCTAATAATGCCTTATTCACAGGCGCCTATATAACGCTAGATAATAAGTAGAATATGGGTTCCTGCTTATGACTAGCTAGTGATTAATGAGCTAGGGATCCACACTCACCACACTTGTTTTGCTAGATAATACGAAGAATATGGGTTCCTGCTTATGGCTAGCTAGTGATTAATAAGCTAGGGATCCACACTCACCACCCTTGTTTTGCTAGATAATAAGTAGAATATGGGTTCCTGCTTATGGCTAGCTAGTGATTAATGAGCTAGGGATCCACACTTGTTTTGCTAGATAAGAAGTAAAATATGGGTTCCTGCTTATGGCTAGCTAGTGATTTAGTGAGCTAGGAATCCACACTCATCACCCTTGTTTCGCTTAGGATAAATCGTCTATAAGAAGTAAAATATGGGTTCCCGCTTATGGCTAGCCAGTGATTAATGAGCTAGGGATCCACACTCACCACACTTGTTTTGCTAGATAAGAAGTAGAATATGGGTTCCTGCTTATGGCTAGCAAGTGATTATTGAGCTAGGGATCCACACTCACCACCCTCGTTTCGCTAATGATACATCGTATATAATATGTAGAATATGGGTTCCTGCTTGTGACTAGCTAGTGATTTTGTGAGCTAGGGATCCATACCCACCACACTTGTTTCGCTAAGGACAAATCGTCTATAAGAATATGGGTTCCCGCTTATGGCTAGCACGCGAACTTAGTGATTTAGTGAGCTAGGGAAATCGACAGATCACTCAAGGAGGGTCATGATATATATCCCAGCCCGGACCGAATTTGGACCATTTTTAGCTCCAGCAGAGCTTATGGGATGGTGTGTTGTCTGTCGTCCGTCTTTCGTCTGTCTGTCTGTCGTCCGTTAACTTTTCTTCAAACGACTTCTCCTCAGAAACCGCTTGGCTAATTTTGACCAACCTTCACGTGGATAATCCTTAGATGAATGCTTTTCAGATTTGTTAAAATTAGGTCAGCGCTACATCCAAGATGGCTGCCATTATCATATATAGTCGAAACCTTAACAAATCTTCTTCTCCAAAACCGCTGAACAGATTTCAACAGTTTTTCTTTTAAAATGATCGCCAACGCTTAGTTGTTCAAATAAAGTCCCCGGGATCAAAAATGGCTGTACCCCGGCGGTCCAAAGTTTGTTCTCTGAAACCAGAAGGCACAGAGCTCTCACGTATTACATGTAGCATCAGCTTATGGTCCTCTACTAAGTTTGTTCAAATGGTGACCCTGGGGTCAAATTTGTCCCCGCCTCGGGGGTCACAGTTTTACATAGACTTATATAGGATTTTTAAAAAAAAAAATTCTTCTCGGAAACTACAACAGCCAGAGGTTTGATATTTTGCATTTACTATAAGCTTATGGTCCTTTACCAAGTTTGTTCAAATGGTGACCATCGGGTCACATTTGGCCCCGCCCCAAGGTTCACATGTTTTACATAGACATGTATTGGGAAAAACTTCTTCTCTGAAATTGCAAGAGCCAGAGGTGTAATATTTTGCTGTTGCTATAAGCTTATGGTCCTTTACCAATTTTGTTCAAATGGTGACCCTGGGGTAACATCTGGCCCCGCCCCGGGGGTCACAGTTTTACATAAATGCTTGAATAGGGAAAAATTGAGAAAAAAAATCTTCTTCTCTGGAACTGCCAGAGGTTCAATATTTTGCATTTGCTATAAGCTTATGGCCCTTTACCAAGTTTGTTCAAATGTTGATCCTCGGGTTACATTTGACCCCGCCCCAAGTGTCACATGTTTTACATAGACATGTATAGGGAAAAACTTAAAAAATCTTCTTCTCTGAAACTGCAAGAGCCAGAGGCTTAATATTTTGCATTTGCTATAAGCTTATGGTCTTCTACCAATTTGTTCACATTTGGCCCCACCTTGGGGGTCACAGTTTTACTTAGGTTTGTATATGCAAAAACTGAAAAATATCTTCTTCTCTGGAACCACATGGCACAGAGCTCTCATGTATTACATGTAGCATCAACTTATGGTCCTCTACCAAGTTTATTCAAATGGTGACCCTGGTGTCAAATTTGGACGCGCCCCGGGGGTAACAGTTTTTGAAAAAAAAATTGTTTTGTTTTTAATTTGATTTATTTTTTCATTTTAATTTTTTTCAAATTTTTTTTTTTGATTGATTTGATTTTTTTTTCATTATCTTTTTAATTACTTGACACTTACTTTCTACTCATCCTAAATGCCTTGTTGAATTTCGACGAAACTTGGCAGGAAGCATCGGTAAAATGTCTAGTTGTGCATATCACGCTTTTGTTCCAGTTCGCTGATTTTTGACCCTTTGACATTTTTATTTTAAATTTCTTGTCGGCGCTACTCCTCTTAAACGGCTTGTTGGATTCTACGAAATTTGGCAGGAAGCCTCCGTATGATGTCTAGTTGTGCAAAGCGCGGTATATCAATGAAATCTTGGACAATTTAGCTAGATCTTGTTAGTAATAACAGAGTTCTGGCCCTTGATTTGTTGAAAAATGCTATAGTGTATTTTCCTTTGTTAAATATATAGGAGAAGAGAGCTATATTTAGCTATATCTATCTAAATCTATAAGAGCTGTTTTAGCCAGTAGAGCGTCCACAGGCCCTCTTGGGCCTCTTGTTCAAAATTATTTTACTTTTAATTATCTTAAAATATTTCCGAACTTCAATCAATCCGAAGAAACTTCAAACCGGGGTATTCATATACAATTAGTATACCAACGCATATATACTATACCATACGAGTTATATAGAGAACCAATTCTGTTTGAAGGCGCGGTGGTGTAATGTATATGGTCTCCGCCTCGCGTTCGGAAGGTCCCGGGTTCGAACCTCGGAGGGAGTGATGTCGTGACCTTCTTCATTACGACTATGCGTTGTAAACCTTCGACTCTCACCGCTGCGGGTTCGAATCCCACTGGGAGCTCGACTTGTAAGGGAGGCAGTGTCAATTCTTACGGATGGCGGGAGGTGTACAGTACTGCTTCTACCCATGAAAAGTGGGTAGTCCGCCAGCACAAAAAATCGACCGTCATATGTAAACTTGAATGAGTTTAAAATGACGTAAAACTACATACAAACAACACAAACAATTGAATTGAATTGGGGTTTACAGCGCACCAACACACTAAAGGTTATATGTCGCTAAACAGGGATGAACATGCCAGGTTCATCCTCCATTTACATCTAGATAAAATATGGAGAATGGGCATAGAACCTTATAACCTGCAGAACTGCAGAGTTGCTGCAAATTCTATTATAGACACTCCATTTGCTATGGAGCCACGTTTCTACATTTGCATATGCGGTGTCATGAAGAAAACCCTGAATGAGCATGATAAAACATGACTAAATGAACATGAATGGTGGGGTGGGGGTGGTGGTGGTGGGGGGTCCTAAACCTCTGCCTCTAGCGGGATTTGCAGTGGTTGTATTCTACCCCGCAACCACACGGAGACAAAACAAACAAAACACTAGACACCAAGTTCCACCAGGAAACGGACTCGAGAATGTTTCTATATAAGCCAGAGGCTTTCTACACAATCGAGCTAAAATAAATTTGGTATAAAACAACCAATTATGCATATGTAACTCTGTATGTTATTGGGCATTTATACGATCTTTAAATACTATAAACTGATTAATATTATATAAGTCTTTTCATCACATTCTTCTTAACGACCTTGAGATTCGGTATCGAGCTATAATGTGTTATACATATCACCAGGATATCATGTATAAAATATATAATGAAAGAAGTCACCATTAAGTTAATCACAACACATCAAAACTATCATTATATACTGCGACCAGTAGATTTATAATATACACGTTTTCGTTTAGTATTAATCGTTAAGAAGACCGTCATCCAAATATTTTAGTATTAATCGTTAAGAAGACCGTCATCCACATATTTTAGTATTAATCGTTAAGAAGACCGTCATCCAAATCTCAGTGACTTCTCCGCTCGACATACATCATGATTCCTGACTCGGCTCTCATCACCGCCGCCAGACGCTTCCTTACCTCGTGACCGGGTACCAGTTTGAACGTGAAGCTGGAATAAAACATTTAATATCAGTTTGGTTCCCACAATGCTTGTGCAATATGTCACAACTACAGAAATAGGTCAACACAACACATGTATTAGAAAGAGGTTTCATGGAGGAAATGATCCTCAACAAGAATAAAAACAACAGCAGACCAGGTTTGTATGTTGGTTTAAACTCAGTTCCAATTTCCGGCGCCTTTACAGCACTCATGATAAAGTGTTCAGGCCCAGGATCTCAACGGTTTCCAAGTTATGAACCAGGGGGCTATTTCCCAAGGGGTGGGGACGGATCCCGTGACCAATTGGTTGGATTGTTGTATCCATCTGTTCATGCCCAGTAAGTGTATACAGCGCTTATGATATATACAGCGTTCAGGCCCAGAAAGTGTACTGTATATATGTTTATAGGGTAGGTATCTCAACAGTTTCCAAGTAATGAACCAGGGGCTATTTCCCCAGGGGTGGGCACGGACCCCGTGACCGATGGTGGCTGGATGGTTGTATCCATCTGCTCATGTCCAGTAAGTGTATAACTGTTTTTAGAGAAGAAAATCTTTTAACGTTTTTCCTTTTATAAGTTTATGTAAAACATGTGACCCTTGGGGTGGGTCCAAATCCGGCCAAATTTGACCCCATGGTCTAGATTTGAACACACTTGATAAAGGACCATAGGTAAATATTAGACCTCTAGCTCATTTCTTTCAGAGAAGACGATTTTTAAAGATTTTCCTATATAACTCGTGTAAATCTATGACCCCTAGGGCGGGGACAGATTCTTCCACAGTGTCACCATTTGAACAAACTTGGTAAAGGGTCATCAGCTTATCCTGCATTTAATATACGTGAGAACTATACCTTGTGGTTTCAGAGAAGAAGAGGTTTTACATTTTTCTTTATATAAGTCTATGTAAAAATCTGACACCTGAGACGGGTCCAAACTTGACCCCAATTTTACCATTTGAACAAACTTGATAGAGGACTATTCGTTTTTCCCTATATACGTCTATATAAAACGTGCAAAATCTACAAATACAAACTTTGGAACCCTGTGGTACAGCTTTTTTTGGAACAAACTTGATAGTCTGGGCGTTGGCAAGGAGATAGGATTATGCACGTGATATTTCAATACTCATGAATGAGCAGTTTTGCAGCAAATCTTGTTTGAAGTTTCCTATTTTTTAAAATCTATTTTTAGCAACTGTGGCCATCTTAGATCACACGCAGCGACGACAAGCACAACTCTGAAAGGGCACCATCCATTTATAATAATAACAATAATATGGTGGTACATATTAAAAATAATCAGTATAGTGAGTTTAAGAATACACTATTAAGAATATTGTTCATGACTTTAAGATAATGATGTCATTAGATACACATTTATAAAAGGAATATAGGTGATATGCGTGAAATTGTTCCACATATATACTTCATCTATTGCACTGTAAATTATATTCATCGACACAAAAACCTCACCAAAACCTGATTGTTTTGGAAGTGTCTTCAGCTTAAGTGGCTCAGTTTATCACACTCAAAATTTTACTGGGTAAACCACACCCTCTGGCAGAATGTGAGAGCTAGTGGAATACTGCTACTATATAGACTGAGTAGATATCACACCACACACTCCCGCGGAACGTGAAAGACGGTGGAATGCTATTACATCTGTTGTGGAAAGCGCATTCTATAGCATTCAAGTGAACATATCTCACATCACATACTCCTGCAGAATGTGAACGATAGTGGAATACTACTATTACTGTTGTGACAATCACACTCTATAGTATCAAGTACATCTCTCATCACACACTCTTACATAATGTGAAATAGTGGAATACTACTGCTAAAGTTGCGACAACCACAGCTTATAGTATTGAACATATCCCACCAAAAATGCTTCCACAGAATGTGAAAGGTGGTAAACACTACTGCTAATGTTGTGAAAATCTCACAAACATCACACATTTAACACCTTTGTTCAGTTTCATTGAAATATTGACAACAGTTTCAGAGGAGTTGGCAATTTTTATACATTTCCCTATATAACTTTGTGTATTATAAAATTCGCGTCCCCGTGGTGGTCATCTTGACAAATTTACGAAAAACGTAAAACACAAACCTAATAGTTTAGTAGCTAGCGTTCTATTCTAAAATGTCAAAATATATCTTGCCGTTAGTAATCTTCTGTAAGGTCACAATCATAACAGAAGCATCCATGTTAACGGAGGCCCACGCCGCCAGACGAAATGCTATCGCGTAAGTCGTGCTGGCCTTTGACCAGTAGAGCTAAAATGGGAATATCTATTTCCATGATTCTGAAACTATTCCGGTACTCAATACGAAGTTTAACAATTCTCAATAAATATTGTTTTATTACGGGAAGTGTCTTAATATGTTCATTTAATATGTTCTCAACGCCACCTGATTTACTATTTTTAAACGTTTATGTTATCTTTTCGATTTCAGATAATTTTATCTTTAAAACAAGAGGTCAATGACCTTGAAGCTCTACTGATAGGTTTTTGATCAGCATTCCTGTGAAGTTTCATGAAAATCCGTTATGTAGTTTCAGAGGAGTAGTCGCTAGAAAGTTTTCCTTATATAACTCTATGTAAACAAAGATGGCCGCTGGCGGCCATGTTTAACGTCAAATCAAAATAATTTTGACAAGGATCACAATCATGTCATACTGATTATTTTAGAAAAAGTCCCATATCAATATCACTTATAGTTTCAAGAAGTAGTCGCTACAAACTTGTATTTGGAAAATCTATTTTTAGCCATGGCGGCCATCTTGAATTTCCGGCCGACCTGAAGTTTTGCTAGAATCAATTAGACATCTAGTCTCGGCCAGCTAGATCGTATCATGCATATGTCTTACTTGCAGATATCGGTCTGGGCAGATTAGGCCCACTGGCGATTAGCACAATCTATTCGCGCGTTTTTTTTCACGTGCATGAAGTCGATGTTTGCGTGACGTCATGTTGTAAATAAACGTTCAACGTCAATTGTTGATGCATCAGTTAAACTTTTTAACGTCACTTGCTGCTTCTCATAAGTTAAAAATAAGAAATTAATATTAAATTAACTTAAAAATATGTATTTTGAAAGTCAGCGAATATCTCAAAATCTCTCCAAAATCGCCCAAAACGGGAGGGCGATTTTAAACGTCATATTTTCCCCAGGCCCTGGTTCTGGAACTGTCAAGCATAGCGTAACGAAGAAATCAGAAGCGGGCCGGGTGACCGAGGCTATTAGACATCAAGAACAACATTCGTGTGAAGTTTCATGAAAATCCGTCAAGTAGTTTCAGAGGAGTAGTCGCTACAAAAAAAGTTTACGGAGGGACATACAGACAGACGGACAGACGGACGACGGACATCGCACCACGGCATAAGCTCTGCTGATCTCTGATCAGTAGAGCTAAAAACAAACACAAATGCAACATTTAATGCCTCAAATAAATGAGCTAGCATTTCCTTTAAATTTTTTTATTATCTATGTCATACTAAAACATAATTTTAAAATGTTTATGTAAATCATTGAATGGCGCATTTACATGCACAAAGTTTCTTTTTCCCATTTGATATTTTATAGGTCTATCATGGAATTTGATTTAAAGTCCCTATCCCGCCATCAACAGGCAAACTGTACGACATGTGTACATCGTTTCTAAACCTTCTGATAACGAGGTACATGTATATAATTATATAAGTTACATATTTTGAGAATCCAAACTCTATAGACACAATATAAACTGATTTAATCAGCCTGAACCAGGACTATCGTCAAAACTGAAGTTTCGAATTAAGAGTTACCAACTCATAATTCATTTTACTCATATTAAATCTTGGGTATTTAAGTACCTGTGAATAAACATATACCTTTAATTGGATAGGGTTTGGATAAACGATTTTGTAATGCAATTGTGCCGTTAATTGGTGGGTTAGTGTGTTTAACCAATGTTTATAGTTTAAAAAGGAAAACAGTACCATAATGTAAATTTACATTATAGAGTATGTTCACACCAGGATCATAGAACGGATACTTACTTGTATAAAAGTTTAGCTAGAACAACTTTTTCTTCATTCATTGCAAAGTGCTGGCCAATACAGTTTCTGAAAAAAAGATAAGAAAAGTCTTCTCCGAGTGCAAAATAAAGGCATAAAACAAAATATGGTGACCAAAACATCTGATAAACGATAACTAATAAAATAACCAAATATGTAAGGTAAACAACGTTATGACGTTTGTCTAGGTGATCTGCATCTAACAGAATGGAAGAAATGTCTGCACAGAGAAAGAAAGATTATTATTGAAATAAAACTGTTCGTCGAGCATACCTACTACTAAATAAACCATCTGTCAATTGTGCTCTTAAAAGGTAAGATTAAGCAAGTCCCATGGATTTTATGACCGACAATTACACGTATGTACACACCTGGGCCCACCGGAGAAAGGCACAAACTGGTAAGGGTCCATCTTGGCGGCATTCTCCTTGGAGAATCTGTCGGGAATATAGTCCATGTGATTGTCCCCCCACACCGACGCGTTGTGGTGGATGGACCAGATGTTGATCTGGTGTAAAATAGTGTGAGTAGTAAATAAAAACATTACAATAGTGTACTTTTCTTATATTTGTCAGCCACCCTCCCCACAAATTCGTGTGCCGTCGACGGATACAGTATTTGTATTTAGTATCATAGTTAAGTTATACTATTTTGGACGATATATGTTTCACCCAATTATTACAATTATATTATACATCTATATTTTTAGAAACAGAAACTAAATTATGTGTAATTATAATTATTTAACAAGAGCTGTCGGAGAACAGCGCAGCTCGTCTATTCGATTTTTCAGAGAATAATAAATTATATAGCTAGTATATACCATCAGAAAACAAGTCTAAAACAATATGGGGTGGGGTGGGGTTGGGGGATGGGGCTTGTATAGAAACTCGGGCCGATATAAAATTATGTGAAATTTTATTATTATTATCTGTTTTAATCCAAAATTGCTGTCATTTAAAAGCAATTTGTGGCAGAAACGCAACTCGGGAGGGAGCTGATATCTGGAGATTTTTATTGTGGCCTCATTTCATATTTTTTATTGATATTTCATCTGTGTATCTGAATTTAACCTAAATTGTTTTATATGTAAATTATTGCGTTCAAATTAAAATATTAATATCCAAATAATGGAAGATAAGATGAAAACAAGAGGCCCAAGAGGACACGTGGACGCTCTACTTGCTAATATGGCTCTTATAACATCAATAAGCGAGTGACTATCGTCTTAAAGAGGCAAAATATAGCATTTTTAACGAAATCAAGAGCCATAACTCCGCCATTACTGGTCCGATCTGACTGGTTTTCGAACTTGTCCAGTAGAGATAATAAAAATTTAAAAAAAAAAAAAAAAAAAAAAATAATAATATTAAAATAATAAAAGAAAAAAAAAGTAAAACAATCTGGTAAAGTTTGGTAAAGATCAAACATGAAGGCCCTATCGCCTTAACAAGGCAAAACATAGCATATTTAACGAAATCAAGGGCCATGACTCCGCTGTTACTGGTCCGATTTGGCTGGTTTTCGAACTTGTCCAATCATTTATCTGTTAAAACTTGGGTAAAGATCGAATGAAAAATGAAGGCCCTATCGTCTTAACGAGACAAACGTTAACGACGGACGGACGACGGACGGACGACGGACAACTCGGCATCCCATAAGCTCTGCTGGCCTTCCTTCGGCCAGTAGAGCTACAATTCCCCTCCCCCTGTCCTGCATGTGAGGGGAGCCCATTGAACATAGCTATATATGTGTAAAACAATACAAAAAAATTGAGTTTCGAGTAGGTATATGGTAGGTGGAGGGCGGAGGGCAACATAGCTATATGTGTAAGAATTGACCAAAACAACACAGAAATATGTAAAAAAAAAATTACAAAAAATTGAGTTTCGAGAGGGTTGGGTGGGGTGGGAAGACAGGGCGGGGGAGGGGGGCGCAACATAGATATATGTAAGAAGCTATGTAAGAATTGACCATAACACCACAGAAATATGTAAAAAAAAAATAAAAAAATATTCAAGTTTCGAGTGGGGAGGGAGGGGGGAAGGGTGGCGGGGGCGGGAAGGGGCAAGGGGATGGGGGAGGGAGCAACATATATGTATAAGAAGCTATGTGTAAGAATTGACCAAAACAACACAGAAATATGTAAAAAAAAACAAAACATATTCCAGTTTCGAGTTTGGGGGCAACATAGCGGTGGGAAGGGTGGGGGGGGGGGGTGGGGGGGGGGGTGGGGAGGGCAACATATATGTGTAAGAAGCTATGTAAGAATTTACCAAAACAACACAAAAATATGTAAAAAAATAATAAATATTACAGTTTCGAGTGTGGGGGGTGGGGGGGGGGGGGGGGAGTGGAAGGGAGGGGGCAACATAGCTATGTTTAAGAATTGACAAAAACAACACAATTTGGTTGTGCTAGGGTAAGAAATGTAAGAGATATAGACTTGTAAACACAGCTTACACGCAAAATTTGATGTGAAATGGGACACATTTTTTTTGCATTCATAATTTGGGTTCGGGTTCCATGGGAACCCATGGCTTACAGGAACCAAAATTGCTTATGCAGCCCTTTAGATAATGCTATAAGGAAGCCCATGGCCAAATATGGTTGTGCTAGGATAAGAAATGTAAGAGATATAGACTTGTAAACACAGCTTACACGCAAACCTTGATGTGAGACGCCGACGCCGACGCCGGAGTGATTACACAAGCTCTCTTATTCTTCGAATAGTCGAGCTAAAAACACAATTCCCTGCTCACCGAAATATTCGTGCCCTTGGGGTAGACTCTATCACCCATGTCGAAGTCCTTCGTTGTCCGTCGCCCTACCATGGGTACTGGAGAATGTAGCCGCATGCCTTCCTTGATACACATAGTCAGGTATTCTAGCTTTGGTAAATCAGACCTGAAACATGAAAGTGTACAACCAATAGTTGTAAACACCTGTGTGTGATGTATATATATATATATATATATCACTGATTAATCATGCCATTGGAAGGTACACATGTTTTTGAAGTGTGTTTACAACTGACATTTTAGATGGTGATTTAAAATAGGTTCAAGCAAACGTCATTGCCAATTTGCTAAATAGCAATATGTCAGTATCAAAAGTTCTCACTACATAAGTAAAGACCCTTCTTGCGGTTTCAAACGCTCACACAATTTAGTAACGACCCTTCCCGTGGCTACAAGCTTTCATACCATTAGTAACCAACCCATCCAGTGGTTTCAAGTTCTCTCAACATGTGTAACAACCCTTCCCGTGGCTGCAACCTATCACAACATTAGTAACGACCCTTACCATGGTTTCAATCTCTCACAGCATTTGCAACAACCCTTCCCGTGGCTGCAACCTATCACAACATTAGTAACGACCCTTCCCGTGGTTTCAATCTCTCAAAGCATTTGTAACAACCCTTCCCGTGGCTGCAACATATCACAACATTAGTAACGACCCTTCCCGTGGTTACAATCTCTCACAACATTAGTAACGACCCTTCCCGTGGTTTCAAGCTCTCACAACATTAATATCAACCCTTCAATTGGCTGCAATCACTCACAGCATTAGTAACGACCCTTCCCGTGGTTACAATCTCTCACAACATTAGTAACGATCCTTCCCGTGCTATCAAACTCTCACAGCATTAGTAACGACCCTTCCCGTGGTTACAGGCTCTCACATCATTAGTAACGATCCGTCCCTTGCTATCAAACTCTCACAGCATTAGTAACGACCCTTCCCGTGGTTACAGGCTCTCACAACATTAGTAACGATCCTTCCCGTGGTTACAGGCTCCCACAACATAAGTAACGATCCTTCCCGTGCTATCAAACTCCCACAGCATTAGTAACGACCCTTCCCGTGGTTACAGGCTCTCACAACATTAGTAACGACCCTTCCCGTGGTTACAGGCTCCCACAACATTAGTAACGATCCTTCCCGTGCTATCAAACTCCCACAGCATTAGTAACGATCCTTCCCGTGCTCTCAAACTCCCACAACATTAGTAACGATCCTTCCCGTGCTATCAAACTCCCACAGCATTAGTAACAACCCTTCCCGTGCTCTCAAACTCCCACAACATTAGTAACGATCCTTCCCGTGCTATCAAACTCCCAAAGCATTAGTAACAACCCTTCCCGTGCTCTCAAACTCCCACAACATTAGTAACGATCCTTCCCGTGCTATCAAACTCCCAAAATATTTGTAACAAACCCTTCCCGTCGTACCAAGCTCTCACAACATTAGTCAAAACCCTTCTCATGATACATTTTAAATGCGAATGTGCAACAACTTGACAAAAAAATCAGCCAACAACTGGTATGAAAAGTCTATGCCTATCTTTAAGTTTATACATAACTGTTCAAATATGTTTTAAAATAACACATTTCGACTAAAGATATGCGTTTAATATATTAATGAAACAAGACGTAATTACGATCGCTTGCATGGCTACGGAACTTGTTGTCTGGCGACATGTTTAAACAACTGAATAAGTAGTATGAATTTGTCTTAGTTTCTCTTTACCATTCCAGATCATCCGTTTCCCGGCCTTTCAAAAGTTCGTCGATCTCTTCTTGGCATTTCTTCTGATACTCGGGATGTTCTGCTAAAGAATACAGTATCCACGAGATGGCGCTCGCTGTAGTGTCGTGACCTTAATTAAACAAGATACTAGTCTAAAATCTAATATATCTCGCATGCACTGATTTGACACACACGGACAGATATAATATGTTTTGATAACCACAATCTTTACTGTCAAGGTCAATGTCAAATGGTTGCAACGCATATATATATATAGAAAATTTAGTTAACAAAATATAAATCAATAAACTTAGTCTGGTCGATGTAGTCCACCTAGTCCCGAAAAATGCATACACCAGCAAAAGTTAATGACCCTATCACCCAGTCCCGAAAAATGCATATACCAGCAAGAGTTAATGACCCTACCACCCAGTCCCGAGAAATGCATATACCAGCAAGAGTTAATGACCCTACCACCCAGTCCCGAAAAATGCATATACACGCAAGAGTTAATCCCGAGAAGTACATATACGCGCAATAGTTAATGACCCTACCACCCAGTCCCGAGAAATGCATATACCAGCAAGAGTCAATGACCCTACCACCCAGTCCCGAAAAATGCATATACACGCAAGAGTTAATCCCGAGAAGTTCATATACACGCAAGAGTTAATCCCGAGAAGTACATATACACGCAAGAGTTAATCCCGAGAAGTTCATATACACGCAAGAGTTGATCCCGAGAAGTACATATACACGCAAGAGTTGATCCCGAGAAGTACATATACACGCAAGAGTTAATCCCGAGAAGTACATATACACGCAAGAGTTAATCCCGAGAAGTTCATATACACGCAAGAGTTAATCACGAGAAGTACATATACACGCAAGAGTTAATCCCGAGAAGTACATATACACGCAAGAGTTAATCCCGAGAAGTACATATACACGCAAGAGTTAATCCCGAGAAGTACATATACACGCAAGAGTTAATGACCCTAAGTGTCAACATCAAAGTCACAAGAAGAACTAACGTGATTAAGGTATTCGGTGGAGGGGGCATGGGTGGGGGTGAGGTGAGTGGAGGTGAGGAAGCAAACCGCGCGATATTACCCAGAATAAATGGCTTAAGCCAACACTAGGGACGCGGAGGCGAAGGTAAAGAGAGACGGATTGTGGGATCGGACCTGGTAAATGAACATGGCTGAAATGAACACTATAGTAAAGTATTGCACATCAATACATGCCAACTAGCGTCCCGCTGTTTAATTTCATTCAGACACGATGCTGGTCAAAGAACTGTGTTGATAAGTTCAAAAAATATATATATGATAAAACATACTAGCTGCCAATCCTCCATTTTGAACGAGATCCTACTGATTAAGCTGGTCATTATAACGTTAGTATACCAATGCAGATAGGTGCAACATCTCTTTCTTCTTGTAGAGGTATTCCCAAACATGTTCGATTTATTTCTACCACAGCTGTAGTACGGTACGATCGTCCATTTGGCTAAAACATTTCACTTTATCGACTTATGAATTCCGAATGAATTTTGAAGCTATCTAAATGATGTACTAAGTATATATACACTTTACCGCACCGCACCGCACCGCACCACACCACACCACCCCACACCACCCCACCCCACCCCCTATGATAGTTACTATACTAATAATGAAAATAAGGTGCATAAATATGCATGAGTTGGGTAAGAATGTCGACTCATTCACTCTAAATCCAACAATCCAGTGGTCAATTAACTGTGTGAATATATGCATTAGATAACTTAAACATTCAGAATTCAAAATTCAGAAGTCGATTAAGTGAAATAAAATTTACCAAATGGGCAATCGTAGGTAAATATATGGCCTAAGGAAATGGGGAGGTCTACTATACCGTTAATTAACAGCTAACAGCGGGTTATAAGCAACTTGTTGACGTTGACTTCACAAATGGCTACACAGATTAACACATTATTAAGATATTATGGAGCACGAACAGCAGTGTTGAATATATTAATGACCAAACGTGTCAAGAATTATACCAACATGTTTATGTGCGGGTAAGGGACATAAGTGTATGCCTTATTTTATCTCGGACGTATGGACAGTCCATGCGGAGGAATAGGACTTGACTGAGTGGTTTGGAGACTTGACTGAGTGGCTATGAGACTGCTCTCTTGGCAGCTAGAGCATGTGGAATGACGCTTGACATTGGCATGGACTGGGAAAATAAATTCCAAAATTTAGATCCTAAAGAAAAGTCGTTAGGGAAGCAGTCAAAAGGATCTGATGATCCGATTGTACTGCACAACATATTTGTAGACTTGGAGATGGAGGTTGATGATCCAGCACATCTGGAACTCCCAAAGTCTCCAAGGTCTGCCAACCCCAAAGGCCGTAATCCCGCACTTCCGCCTTAGTGATATCAAAATCAAATAAGGTCATTCAATGAAACTGCCGAGGTTTAAAATATAATTATGATGAAATCCGCTTACTTTTAAATACACACAACCCTGTAGCATTTTGTCTTCAATAAACTTTCTTAAAGACTAGTGATAAGATATATTTTACAAACTATTCATTGTATAACTATATTTGTATCACAGGTGATAAAGCTGCTGGATGAGTTTCGATTCTTGTGAATCGAAACATTCCTCACAGAACGGTTGCGTTGAAACTGGTTTGCAAGCTGTGGTCAGTGTTACGATGCACAGAGTTATAACAATATGCTCCTTATATTTACCGCCCATTTCTTCACTAGACCTTAAATATCTAAATTACCTATTGCACAATTACCATCACCTTTTATACTCTTGGTTCATCTCTTCAAGCCCTGGGTAATATGAAACATGATAACCCAGTTGTGCTTCTACAAAAGTAAAATACTCTTATAGTTGATAATGTTATTATTTTCTGCTGGCTTCCAAGCCATGTAGGAATACGTGGTAATGATAGAGCTGATAGTGCTGCTAAAGCAGCATTATGTTTACATATATCTAATGCCAAATTAACTTATACTGATTTTTTATTAACACATATATTCGTAACTCTTGGCAAGCCGCTTGGGATTTGTCAGTTAGCAATAAACTACATTCATTTAAACCGTTCCTCAGAGAATGGCGTTCTTCTAGTAGTCCCATTCGTCCAGAAGAAGTTGTCCTAGCCCGGTGCAGGATAGGGCATACACGTTATACTCATTCATATTTATTACAAGGTGAGCAACTACCAGAATGTAAACCCTGCTTTGCACCGTTAACGGTCAAACACATCTTGTTGGAATGTGTAGACTTTGATCCTATGCGTCAAAGGTATTATAATGTTAATACTATGAAAGAGTTATTTGAAACAATATATTTTAGTCTTGTTTTAGATTTCCTGAAAGAAATCAGACTATATAAATCATTATAATAATCAGACTTTATAAATCATTATAATATGTTCTTATATATATTTACTTGTTTATACACGCGTTGACGGGCATTTATTGATTTACACTTATACATAGTTTATATTACTACCATATCATCCCTTATTTGTAAATAGTTTTATCTTTATATATTTACATTAATGTTTAATTACTATTTCATTTCTTCATCTTTCATCAGTTTTTACGCACAATATGACCTATTTATGTGTCGACGTGCCGTAAAACACCATTCATTCATTCTAAAAAAAAAGTCGCCAGTTACTACATAGATATTTAAACTGATTAAAATGAAAATGGAACTTGTTCGAAGTAGCAAGAGCATTACCACACGGGTTTTCTCAAGGCAGCGTTACTGACATGATTTGTATGAATTATTAATCTGAGCCAGTGGCTAGATAAATCCAACAGTATAATGGCTAGATGGCTATGATCTTTTGTTGTTATTTAAAAGCACCAGCACATCCTCACAGGAAAAGGCAGCAAGTGTTAGGAGTCCCCCAAAATGTGCTATTGATATTACTGAGAATGTACAACGCAGGGCTTCTTGTCAAGTCACTGTCACACGTCACTGTCGGGCTTAACTATAAGGATCGACGAAGAAGTCGAATTTTCCAACTTAGACCTGTAATAGGTGATATGAAAATATACAGTTCGATTAAAAATATCACAAAACTCTACAAAATAATTCAAAATATTTCTTTGGAAATATCTAGAACAGTAAATTTACAGGAAAGTTATTCTATTTTAACCCGTCAACTTCTTGAGGGCACGAATATATAATATAACAAAACAAAACAACAGTGTTCACATGTCATTAGGACGTATTCATTCACGAATGAGTTAATGAGATCAGTAGTTTGCTACTGGAAGGTTTGTGCTCCATACGTGACTGGTTTCATAAAGCGTCTTGATAAGTTGTCAACAGATCAATATCTTAAAATTGGATGGCGGGAGGCATACAGTACTGGTTCTACCGACGAAAAATGGGATATTCTGCCTCTACCACAAACAAATCTACCGTCATATAATCATATGGCATAACATGGGCTAAAGATGACGTAAAACACCATTCAAACAAAGCAAACAATGATCTTAACATTAACCCTGATGCCTCGTCTTCGATACAGGATGAGATAAAGTCTTTTTGATAAGAAGAAGCATAATAACGAGGCTATCGTCTGCGTTCTGGAACGGCCTAAGGTATTATCTTATGTAACGTACCTTCAAATAAGAAAGTATCCACTTCGTTTCGGATATCACGCGATGACAATCCGTTTCCATTTTCGTCATGCGCAGTCAGCAGAATGTCGAGAAAGTCAAGGTACTTCCGGTCCTGTTGAGTTCTTTTCTTTTCCTGAAGGGAGGTTGAACAAGTATTCAGTGGGCATGTATACCCATCCAGACTGGACAATATAAACATACTGAGTGAAGAGATACATAGGTGAGGACAAGCAAAATTTCCGTATGACAACCTTTACATCACATAGCACATTCTTATAAAAATACATGGATTCGACTCTTAGAAAGTGTGTGTACAAACAAGCCCTTAAATGAGAATGTGCACACTGCAGTTTAATGGCGATCTCTTTATTTACACTGAGGGATGGAGCAGTCCCATTTTGGGATGAGACCACAAAACCAAAATACATTGGATAGTGTTGCAAAACACAGCTGGACGAGTATAGTTTAGTATAATCTAAGCTTTCAGAATAAGATGAACATTAAGATAGTACCCGGTTGTCAAATTTTATGTTTATATACCGCCCCTCAAACATGATGGTATCTACTACAATGACAATATTAGCAAAGCTAACTTACTTAATGATTTTTTTGCAAACCAAACAGTTCTAAACGATGACGGAAAGATAATACCGCAACTTGTTATAGACCCTAACAAACCAAACCTCGATATAATTAATCTACAGCCATTAGAAGTTGAATCAATCTTACAAACCCTTCCACTGGGAAAAGCCGCAGGCCCAGACGAAATTAACAACAAAGTACTAAAAGAACTTTCCAAACAACTCGCAACTCCCTTGTGCAATCTTTTTAATCGCTCACTTCGACTCTGCAAAGTTCCAACTAGGTGGAAGGAAGCGTATGTTACCGCTGTCTTTAAAAAAAATGATCCTTCCGATGTTTCTAATTATCGGCCGATTTCGCTCCTATCAACGATAGATAAAATTTTGGAAAAACTTATCCACAAGCACGTTTTTAACTTTTTTTCTAAGAAATCGTATCATAACTGCTTTGCAGTCAGGCTTTGTACCTAAAGATTCAACTGTTAACCAATTAGTAGATATATACCATACTTTTTGTCAGGCTCTAGACGAAGGTAAAGAAATTCGTGCTGTTTTTTGTGATATAAGTAAGGCCTTTGATAGAGTTTGGCACAAGGGTCTACTATACAAATTACAATCTGTTGGCATAGATGGCCCACTTCTTTTGTGGTTTAAAGATTATCTTGAAAATCGAAAACAACGTGTTATTCTCCCTGGTGCTATGTCTGATTGGAAACACATCAACTCTGGTGTCCCACAAGGTTCGATTCTAGGTCCATTACTATTCTTGGTATATATTAACGATATAGTTGACACCATTAACTCTACAATTAAGCTGTTTGCTGACGACACTAGTGTTTTTATAATAGTCGATAACCCACAGCGAGCCGCTGACATATTAAACGCTGATTTGGTGAAAATACATTCTTGGGCTGAATCATGGTTAGTTACGTTCAACCCAAATGAAACGGAATCACTAATAATATCTCGCAAACATATTAAACCGTTACATCCTTCGTTATCTATGAATAATACTATTATTCAAGAAGTAGAAACTCATAAACATCTCGGACTTATATTTTCAAATGATTGTAGTTGGCATGTACACCTGCAATACGTCAAAGAACAAGCATGGAAACGCATTAATATTATGAGAAGACTCAAATTTGTTCTAGACCGTAAATCCCTAGAATCCATTTATACTACATTCATTCGACCAATTTTGGAATATGCTGACGTAGTTTGGGATAATTGCACACAATATGAAATAAATGACTTAGAAAAAATACAAATAGAAGCAGCTAGGATAGTAACTGGTGCAACTAAATTAGTATCAATATCCCTATTAAATGATGAAACAGGGTGGGAAAGTCTGCAATCACGTCGTAACAAGCATAAACTAACATTATTCTTTAAAATGGTAAACTTAATTACACCCCCATACTTAAACGAACTAGTACCCGACAATGTAGCCGAATCCACACCATATGAACTCCGAAACGCCGATAATATAAGAACAATTCCATGTAAATCACAACTATTTGCTAAATCTTTTTTACCATCCACAATAAAAAAATGGAATGAACTACCAGTAAATACAAGGAATGCCCAAACCGTCGATGCTTTTAAAAGGCAACTTAATATCTCCAATATACATATACCCCACCACTTCTACTATGGGGAGCGCAAGGCACATATATACCATACACGCCTTCGGCTGAAATGTAGCTCTCTAAATCAGCATTTATACGCCAAAAATATAATAGAAAGTCCATTGTGTAATTGTGGGTCAACAGAAGACACGAAACATTTCTTACTGTGCTGCAGACAATTTACAGAACAACGACGCATTTTAAATAATACCCTAAGGACATTGGGCCTACTTAATGTAAACACTACCCAACTTTTAGAGGGCATCCCCCACACACCTAATGAAACAAATATTTCAATTTTCAAAGCTGTACAGAAATATATTATCAGCACAAAACGATTCGAAATAAACTAACCTCGAATAAATAATGCCTATTTGGGCGACCAAAACGAGAAAAACACACAACAAACACTCTTCTCCAACTCTATCTACCTTTTTCTTTATTCATCCATTCTTTTTATTATCTGAAATTCCTTAACTAAAAACTATTTTAATATTTCTATTGGTTCATGATTGTATAGACTTCTGAATATCTTCGTTTCATAACATTATGTAATTATGGAAACGGATTGATATAAGCTAAAAGCTTTTTTCCGAATCCACGTTTTCAAATTGTGTTAAATTTATTATAATATTGTGTAACCATAATAATTGTATACATTTGAGAATAAAAATATTGTTTAAACTAAATTTTATGTTCATCAAATCAGGAATAGAACATTTAAATACCGACTTACTAATGATTTCCGTCGTTTCTGTATGATATCTTCTGCGACTGAGTGCACGTAGTCGCAGTCTTTCTTAAACTTTCGTCCAATGGGACTCAGATAAAATATTAGGTTAGGGAGTAGAAGTGGATTTCTGCAATTTATAGACATTTTGAACGGAATTAAGTCGAAGATAATCATGCATAAAACAAATATCTATGAGTGTATTCAGGAATGTTTATGAGTGTATTGAGGATTTTTAGCATATACTGATACGTTATCTTAAGGAGGAAATTAGAAGAATATGACATCTTTTAAGACCTGACGACAAACAGCAGTTCGTGAAATGAAAAGAAATCCCTAGTCATAGTTAAATAGGTGACTGAAACATTTGTTCCTGACTGACAAGTGCATTTTGCTTAATTATTTACCACTATACAACTATATAAACCTACTAGAGAAAAAAATATGTATATACTTTATAGAAACTTTGGAGAAGATATGTTTATGAAAAATATAATGTAAATCAAATCGACTAGCTGCAACACATCCGCTATTACTACACGGGTGATAAGACTCCGGAAAAGAAATTGTAATCAAAATGCTATAACGGTGCCTTAAAATGCAGAACGTTAATCTTACATTCACAAACCTGTACGTTTTATGCCAGAATTGTCCGTTAATAATTATACATGTCTGTATGCATGACAATATAAAACTTCAAGGCAATGAATACCGACCTACTCGTGTCGACGTTTGCCACGTATAAAACGTATATATTGCTTATAAAATCTCAAAGTCTTTGACTACTTGTGGCTTACCTGTTTCTAACATCAGCTGTAATAGCCAAATCCCTCACGGCTGTGGCGTACGGATGGTTTTCACTGTTTAATACAAAATATGTAACACGCTATGAGAACACTTCCACAAACATCTTAATATTCAAACAAACTCTTAAAAGTGGTGTTCCTGAAGTTATTAAACATATAGTTTTTTTTTTTTTTTTTTTTTTTTTTATAGCATTTGCTATATTAGTATAGTTCACAACAGTCGGCGTACAGGACTTCGCATACAATGCCTGGTAGCATAAACATGTAACATACATAATACTGTCACAGAATTTTAGGAATATAGAACGCATACCCTTTCCGCTGTACATCTATATCATACGAGAAGGCACATCGCAGAATTATGTCCAAGGTTAGCAGGCAGATGTCCTGGAACAGTTCAAACTTCTGCCCTTTTGGTGCATACACGTCCAGTTTTTTCTTAAAGTAAAAGACATAGTATAGTTCAAACATTTACCCTGTTGATGCGTACGAACCCAGTTTGTTCTTAAAGTAAAAGATATAGTATAGTTCAAAAATCTGCCTTGTTGATGCATTCGCGTCCAATTTGTTCTTAAAGTAAAATACATAATATATATAGTTCAAACGTCTGCCCTGTAGACGCGCACGAGACCAGTTTGTTCTTAAAGTAAAAACACAGTATAGTTCAAACTTCTGCCCCTTTGATGCATACGAGTCCAGTTTGTTCTTAAAGTAAAACACAGTATAGTTCAAACTTCCGCCCTGTTCACGTGTACGAGTCCAGTTTGTTCTTAAAGTAAAAACATAGTATAGTTCAAACTTCTGCTCCGTTGACGTGTACGTGACTAGTTAGTTCTTAAAGTAAAAAAATAGTATAGTTCAAACTTCTTCCCCTTTGATGCATACGAGTCTAGTTTATTCTTAAAGTAAAGACATAGTGTAATTCGAACACTGCCCCCTTGCTGCTTTCGAGCCTAGTTTGTTGTTAAAGACATAGTGTAGTTCAAACTTCTGCTTCTTTGATGCATACGAGCCTAGTTTGTTCTTAAAGTAAAACATAGTACAGTTCAAACCTCTGCCCCTTTGATGCATACGAGCCTAGTTTGTTCTTAAAGTAAAATATGGTATAATTCAAACTTCTGGCATGTTGATGGATACGAGTCCAGTTTGTTCTTGAAGTGAAACACATAAAAGAGTAAAGCATACACATGCAGTCATCGGTGCATTTAAATTAAACGTTGTTTACATATTTATCCATAGCCAAAGGAGTGTTCCAGGAGGTAATAAAACATCCAGTTTGTGTATGATAGTACTAGTATCTGCTTTACTAGTAGGTTCACAATAGTCGGGATACAGGACTTCACTTACAATGCCTGATAGCACAACATGATACAACCGCGAAAGTAAAACTTGTTTATGACGAGTAACGAATTCCCCGGGACCTCCAAAAATACTTAGCTATGTAATAACCGAGGTTCACAATATCCGTCAAACCATTGACCTACATACACTTATCTATATCCATGGTAAAACGAATTCGGTACAATTATATAACGAATTTGTGACAGCAGTATAATTATTTGACGAAATATCATTGCAAAACAGGAAGTGTACTGATCTGAGCTGTCCCACACCGGATGTACACAAACGTATACATGTACTGATCTGAGCTGTCCCACACCGGATGTACACAAACGTATACATGTACTGATCTGAGCTGTCCCACACCGGATGTACACAAACGTATACATGTACTGATCTGAGCTGTCCCACACCGGATGTACACAAACGTATACAGGTACTGATCTGAGCTGTCCCACACCGGATGTACACAAACGTATACAGGTACTGATCTGAGCTGTCCCACACCGGATGTACACAAACGTATACATGTACTGATCTGAGCTGTCCCACACCGGATGTACACAAACGTATACAGGTACTGATCTGAGCTGTCCCACACCGGATGTACACAAACGTATACAGGTACTGATCTGAGCTGTCCCACACCGGATGTACACAAACGTATACATGTACTGATCTGAGCTGTCCCACACCGGATGTACACAAACGTATACATGTACTGATCTGAGCTGTCCCACACCGGATGTACACAAACGTATACAGGTACTGATCTGAGCTGTCCCACACCGGATGTACACACACGTATACATGTACTGATCTGAGCTGTCCCACACCGGATGTACACAAACGTATACATGTACTGATCTGAGCTGTCCCACACCGGATGTACACAAACGTATACAGGTACTGATCTGAGCTGTCCCACACCGGATGTACACAAACGTATACAGGTACTGATCTGAGCTGTCCCACACCGGATGTACACAAACGTATACATGTACTGATCTGAGCTGTTCCACACCGGATGTACACAAACGTATACATGTACTGATCTGAGCTGTCCCACACCGGATGTACACAAACGTATACATGTACTGATCTGAGCTGTCCCACACCGGATGTACACAAACGTATACATGTACTGATCTGAGCTGTCCCACACCGGATGTACACAAACGTATACATGTACTGATCTGAGCTGTCCCACGCCGGATGTACACAAACGTATACATGTACTGATCTGAGCTGTCCCACACCGGATGTACACAAACGTATACAGGTACATCTAAACTTTGCTTCTTCAAGGTTTCACATGTTTCAATCAATAATAGTATGTTATTTAGGGACTTTCCTACAAGTAACTACCCTAAACAGAACATACTTGGCTAGACCATGAAAATAATAATGATGTAGACTTGTGTGGTATTAAAAAACACTTACGATAAAAACATCAGCGGAACTGTTATAAATACCAATGTAGGGTTTCAGTATATCGAAGTGGAAGGCCGGAGTGAGCAGCCGACGATTTCGCGCCCATTTTTCACCACCAGCGATAAGCAATCCGTCCCCAAGCCAGGGCTTTAACAACAAATAACTCGCTGGTTTGGGCTCTGTAGAGTGGAAAGATGTGTATACTCATATGTATATATGGCGAGAGGTAAACTGTAGCTCATTGTTCGGGGTGCTTGTTTCAGCCCACAGAATTCAGCTAATATCTAGGTAAGTAACATATCAAGTGAAACAGACATGTTTAGTGTTAAAATTAACATACCTCTCTTTTCAAAATTGGTTGAGAAATTTAAAAAAAATCACATTAAAAAAATAAAATGTTTTGTTATGGAATATTCAATGTAAAATTCTGCTGGATTAAAAAATGGGTTTAATGTGTTGGATAAGCGTAAATTAAGATAGTCTAATTATGGTTTAATAGGAGATTAACTAACTATTCTTTAAATAATTATTTGAAATTTCTTAATTTTCATCTGTCCCAGCAACAGGGTGCAGCAACATGTTTGTTTGTATGATGTTTTACGTCATTTTCAACACATGTAAGGTTATATATGACGGTCGATTTTTTGTTGGTGGTGGAGGCAGACCACCCGTTTTTCCTGGGTAGAACCAGTACTGTACACCTCCCGCCATCCGTAAGAATCGACACTTCCTCACTTACAAGTCCAGCTCACGATGGGATTCGAACACGCAGCGTTAACCATTCGGCCACGGAGACGCTTGAATTTACTTGGGGAAAGCACCATCATAAACGGTCAACCAATTTTCAAAACTGAGATGGGTTTATTTTTACCACTAAACATTCCAGTTCTCATGATATAAAATGTATGTAAATTGCTCATGTTAATGCTGAAAACCCTTTGGCTGAAATAAGCGCCCCGACTAATTATAATGATATCATACTGAATTTCAGTCAAATAAGTTATCCTTCATAAACAAATATATTACTGCAGCTCACCTGCAGTTTTTATGATGCGTTTTAAGGACGACGGATGACATGTGACCAGCATTGGATTATTGGCCGGCAGCCACAGCCGGAAGTAGCCAGTGTCTTTGGAGTATGTATTGGTCCACTCAATAAATTTCATTAGTCTGCTATGGCCGTCATCTGGGAACTGTAGTAAATACGATATGGTGTAACTTGTAATTAATCTTTATTTAGCCTATTACAAAAATCAATACAAAGACGACAGAACGAAAAGACGACAGAACAAAAAGACAACAGATTAGAAGCGAAAAGACGACAGAATGCCAAATCAAATAATGAAAAGACGACAGTATAACATGTCGTATTTTCGCAGCTGAAGTGCCGTCCTTTCGTAAATGGCGTTCTGTCGTCTTTACGCCTTTGAAATGTCGTCTTTTCGTTCTGTCGTTCTTTTGTTCTGTCGTCTTTTCACACTGAATGTGTCGTCTTTTTGTGCTGTCATCTTTTCGTTCAATAACAAACTGACAAAATGGCAGAAATCTGTCACCAAAACATGAGCATGCCCGACTGTCGGGTTAAGTTCCATATCTAAGATGTTTTCACTTCAGAAACTATGCCCTTGCTCTGAAAGCAAACACATCGTATATATCATTGATTCTGATAAAACCTCATTCGTCTATTAGTATACTGAAACAAGTAAGTTTAGCAGGTAAGGTAAATAACATGATAAGTAGTAGAGAATGGTCTCACCGAGCTGGTTGATTTAAACATCAACATTAAATCAACAGTCGTAGCCCATCGAGATGTTGACAATCAACCACCGAGATGAGACTATACTCTATTTGTTTTGTAGCATGTCCAGTCATCTGTCTGCCATACTCTAACTTCACAATTGTGCAAATACAAAGGAAATGTCAGCTATTTTTGTTTTGTAGCATGTCCATTCATCTGTCTGCCATACTCTAACTTTACACTTGTGCAAATACAAAGGATATGTCAGCGACCATGCTACAGTTTTAATTACATGACTTAAAACTGAGCAAACACAAAGGAAATATCAGCGACCATGCTACAAATCCCACTGGACAGATGCTAGGATATTTACTGCAGCGGTCATGAAAAATTTAACTCACATAATTATCATGTATATGCAGGACATTCTTTTCAAACGATATTTGAGGGGAGGGCAATGGTAAAATGTTTTAATTCACCTGCTTTACAGAAAAAGAGTATGATAATGGACCTTTGGAAACGGCTGAACACGACACATACAACATATTGCAGTCTCGGTTTGATTGAGACTGTTCATGAACGGTAGTAAAATATGCTAGCTACCGCTCAAGCCCTCTAGCCCCGGGTTGAGCAGAACTCAATATTCATAAAATCAATAGTACATAATTTTAACCATCCCGAAGATGGCATGCATATGGTGGTGGACATAGAGATTTTCCTCCCCCATGTCCAGCGGCGTATGGTCCCAGTATCTAACAAAATACTATGCCCCGAAGAGCGAAATAAACAAAATGGAATTAAGTTGGGAGCAGCGGTTATGAAGTCTGCATATCACAAGTAACAGCCAAAAGACTAAATTAAAAAGCAGACAACATATCCTATGAGTGGTTAAACAATACCCAGACCCTTTTATCGGCCGGAGTAGAGGAACCACCGAATCGAAAATTAAATAAAAAAACAAAAGAAATTAAAAATGTACTACCGATAACTAAATATAAGTATCGGGCTCAGCGATCTCCAAACAGCGATCTCCAAAGATCGAATGAATAACAGTCCTGATTGCAAGCGCGGGGAGACGTTTTACTGCCGCCACACTGCACAAGCAACGCCACTGTGCTATATAAAAGAGTATGGTAATGGACCTTTGGAAACGGCCGAACACGACACATACAAAATATTGCAGTCTCGGTTTGATTGAGACTGTTCGAAGTTGAAAGTTCGTTCTCTCTTTAAACCCAGAACATTTTTTAAATGAAGTTTTACCGTGTTCTTGGCAACATTTTTATATTTTAACTAAATTGGAGATGACTATGATACTTACATTAAATCACAAAGCATACGTGAAGAAGAAGAAGAAGAACACTCTGTCATGCCAATGTTCACATTATAAAGTAGCATTCAATTTCTGTAAGCTATAGAAGTGCAAAAGTAGTTCTAAACTTAGCTCTGGTGCAAAAAGTAGTTATAAACTTAGTTTTTATGCAAAAAGTAGTCCAAAAAGTAGTCCTAACTTAGTTTTGTCAGTATATATATATATAAATATGTGAATGTATACCACCAAAGCAAATACAATATTGAAATAAGAAAGTGCAACTGTCAATTTTTAAATATATTTTCAGAGAGCGTCTACAAAGATTAACGCAGCACCAAGAACTGAAAGTAGTTGGACCACCCCTCCCACCCTCCTCGTTCCAAACCGATAGACTTACATTTACGAAGTTGCCATACAACCAATGTCTGTCCGTGGGTCCCGGGAGATCTCCAAACACCTTCTCATTGCTTATCACGCGACGCACAAACGATATGACTTTAACCAGCAGAAACAGGCCAACAGCCGCGGCTGTCGTCTGCAGCACGAGGAGTGTGGTCGGGGAACCAAGTATGTCCAGCATCGTGACTTGTGTTTTATTTGGTTTTCTCTTCTGAGAACGAAATAGAAATACGAAAGTTAACACATATTATATTATGCACTAACGGAACGTTTATGATGTCAACGATTCAACCTTCGCTTCGGATATACAGTTATTAAAAACGCAGATTGTTTTGCTAATATTATATTCATATAAACAGAGTCGAACAACCGATGCCAATATCATAAATAGAGTATACAATTACCGTATAAGGAAATGTCGAAATACTACAGTAATCATAGATCTACATAGTCGGGTACTTGTATATCCATGTGTATATCTCGCAAAAACAGTAACAGACCCGCAGTTTAAAGTTGTACTCGATATACTTTTAAGAATTATTGGTCGGCCATCTTTGAAAAACAATTCAAAATCGATGGGATACGGTCAAGGGATTTTTTCCACACAGTATGTATTTTATGCACGAGTAATGTCAATCTTAATAGTAATTTAAATTTATTGATGTGAAATAAAAAGAATACTTTTATGGCAGAAAGTGCGCGCTTTATATCCGAAAAGTTTGGTACAATTTTACTCAGAGATGTTTTGTTTTTTATGTGAAATAAATGTGTCCATATAACAGACCATTTATCCAGCGAGTGCAGACGCGACATCATTTCTGAATAAAACAAGCCATTTTAACACATCATCAGAATTTCGTAGTATACCTTTGTAAAAAAAGCAAAGATTTTCTTTCAATGCCATCTTGATAAATGAAATCTTTACTTTTTTTACAATGATGTACTTCGAAATTTGGATGATGTGACAAGATGGACTATTTCATTCAGAAATGATGTCTCGTCTGCACTTGCTGGATAATGAGACTTTTCTATGGATCAATTTATTTCATATACAAAAAGAAACAACTTTGAGTAAAATTGTAGCAAACTTTTTGAATATAAAGCGCACAATTTCTGCCATAAACTGGATGAAAATCGTCATATAAAGCCCTGCATATAAGTATACTTTCTAATATTATTTCTGCATCAATAGTGATGAATTACTGTCATGTACTATATATGGTTGACATTGCTCGTGCCTAAAATACGTATTTGACTGAAAAATTCACTTAACCATATCCCATCAATTTTGGAATTTTGTTTCAAAGATGGCCGACCAATAATCCTTAATGACACTATCTCATGAATATGGATAGTTACGGTTAAAGTAGTTTTAGTTCGAAAAAAAAAACACCCACCGTCATATATAACCTGACATGTGTTGAAAATGAAGTAAAACACCATACATGCAAACCTACAAAGTTCAACGAACACCCAAACAAATCGGTATGTAATTCATAAATCGATGCAATTAGGACGTCCAATTGGTTAAAAGACGGAGGGACTGTACTCCTTAGAAAGAAACAAACACACACACACATGCACGCACGTACGCACGCACGCACGCTCATATACAATATCACATTTTTTATGAGCCCTTCATATAGGTAACATCAATAAAATGAATACAATTTCGAATCCATTTCATAAAAAGATAGTTGTCCGGAGCAGGATGCAAAACCAGATACCTTACATTCTTTCTTTTTTTGCGTTGATTCTTGTTATAACACTGCAAGTAATGTGGCAAATATCGACAGTGCTGCCTGCCGCTATCGTACCGTTTCACTTTGCCCGTAATGAAATCTGTTTCTGTCGAACGGATTGTGTATGCATTGCACCGACTCTGTTTTCGTCCGATTGTTTTACTTATCACCAGACTAAATGTGTTTGCGTTGAACTGATTCATATTGAACCATACTGATTTACTTTGTTGTGTATCACTTCACATCGTTTAAGTTTTCATCGTACCGACTCGTACTTTATTGTATTACATTTCTATGGGTGAAAGATTTTGTTTTCTCAGTGAAAGAATATTCATAATCGATAAATATTAATCTGTTTCATTAATTCCCCGCGTATATTTCATCCGTTGGAAGCGCCACGTTACATGACGTCACTTGGTAAATATACGTCACGAAGACAAACTCAACAGTAATTTTAATGAAATATTAATTACAACAAACGTGCCATGCTCACAAACCGTGCACACCCCGATATAAACTCATCATATGCATCAGAACAATTAATAAGCATCTTGAACAAGGTGAGAACGTTTGACGTCATACAGCGCAAGCTATATGACGTAAGCAATGACTTAATTGTTTGTCACGTGACTACTAGTGTATTGAAACACAGAACTTTGCATACGGGGGCGCCAATGGAACAGCCTGTAAACATAGCAGCCTGATTACCTTGACCTCCGAGATAATATAGTGCCCCAACAATAGCGTTAACAATGGGGTTATTGTTGTGTTAGAATCGAAATAATAAATACGTACCTATATTTTATCGGTGAATAAAATACAGTTAGTCGTTCGGATGCGAGTAATTAAATCACTCGTTCTAACGTACTCGTGATTTAATTACTACGCATTCGAACTCCTGGTTCATTCGTGAAAAGAACCACACGTCTACCATCTCGTGAAGGATTTCCCTATAATCGATCCCAGCAGTTAAATAATCTCTATGTATGCATTAGTTTTTTTGTCAAATGGTTTCTCATTGCACTTGCGTCGTATGGTTTGACATTTGGTACCGTATCATTTCACTTCGAACCGTATTAATTCACTTTGTGACGAATGAACAGAGTTTACACGTCGCATTGAATAGATATGTACGTCACATTTTGACGGTTTGCGTGCCTGCGTGGTTTATGTTATTTCATGTTCATGATCACGCAGATAAACGAATCGTACTTACAACGTCTGCTTTGAGCTTCTCCCTTCCAGAAAATAACACTGCTTGTGTGAATGGTGCAGTGACACAAGCCAAGATATATTTATATACAAGTCGGTTTAATAGCCTTATAACAACGAAGTGACGTTTACTTCTAACTGATAAGTTCATTAATATGCTGAATGTGTTCTGTTTAATCCCGTCACGTTCTTTATGTTCTAGCTTTAGTCTCAGGCCAAGTAAAAAATAGTCGTGTTTCAGGTTTCCGACCGACCCTATATTTTGTCCCGACCCTAACCTTTTTTCCCCGTTTCAAAAAATAAAAATCTCGATCTCTTGTGACGCGATGACGATATTGTTTTTTGTTCTGTATTCGTCAATGCTTAAGTCCGGCGGAAATACTGCGTGTATCTCGGATGTTTACGCTTGTTTTCGGTCACCCGGCCCGCTTCTGATTTCTTCGTTACGCTATGCTCAACGGATCCAGAACCAGGGCCTGGGGAAAATAGGACGTTTAAAATCGCCCTCTCGTTTTGGGCGATTTTGGAGAGATTTTGAGAGATTCAACGAGACTTTCAAAACACATCTTTTTAAGTTAATTTAATAATAATTTCTTATTTTTAACTTATGAGAAGCAGCAAGTGACGTTAAAAAGTTTAACTGATGCATCAACAATTGACGTTGTACGTTTATTTACAACATGACGTCACGCAAACGTCGACTTTATGCGCGTGAAAAAACGCGCTAACAAATTGTGCTAATCGCTAGTGGGCGCTTTAATTGGCCTAATCTGCCCGGACCGATATCTGCAAGTAAGACATATGCATGATACGGTCTGGCTGGCCGAGACTACCGTCATTGGCATTTGCAATATCTCGTATACTGCTTCGCAACATCTCGTACACTGCTTCGCAGCATGACTCGAATGTAATATGCAGGTTGGCATATTGGTTACATCATACCAGCGTGACGCGCATCAGATTCCCGCCAAAACGAATTTGCATTAAAATCAAAGTTATCTTCAACATTTTGCCATGTCATTTAGCCGATTGCTCCATCTATAGTTTATTTACGTGAAGGAAGTGATAAAACCTTCATCTGTATTGTAAATAACAAACATGCAACGCAAATCATACATCAACACGTGTGGCAAGCGGCCATATTGTTTATGTAGCAACAGCTTAGCAAAAGCGCACTATTTTATGTGCCGTTGCCTTCCGGCTAACAGAATGTGAAGATTTTGAACATACCGAAGCGCCGTGATACACACGAGGCGGGATCCCGAGGAATGACGGGATTGGCCGAGTGTTCACGATTGCCGTCATTGATTGCAGCAGCAAGGCTTGTGGCCTTCGAGGTCGCTAAATGCGATCACCAAGAGGCCAGGAGTTATATTAGCTGTAATTCTACCGACAAATCGGAGGTTCATCCTTCATATAAAGGCTACAATATTACTGTCACCGGTTATGTATGTAGTTTTCATAGTAACACAATAAAAGAAAGTCAAATGTATTCTTCGGCTCACACGACGAATGTTTATAAAAGTGAAATATTAAAAGAAAGAAAAAAACTAATTTAATTTCATTGTATGTTTTACAATGTTGATGATTTTCTGCTTTCTTGTCTTGTACGTTTCTCTATTAAAAATAGCATTCTATGCAACTCCGTGGTGGCCCTGAGTGAAATCCTGATTTATGGATATTTATGTTTGGTGTTGTCATGTTATTATGTTTTGGTGTTGTCATGTTATTATGTTTAATATCATGTTATTACGAAAAATCATCAATTGATCAGAAAGTTATATCATGTAGCATTGCTTTATTTGTTTTTAATAGAAATGATTTTTATAACGAATAAAATAAATGTGCTTCAATCCACTTGTTTAACATATTTAATACTCCCAGTTTAAGAATAGCAACATAGAGAGCTGTGTGTACTTTTATGTACATTGCATGTTTTATTGAAACAATATTCCAAACAAAAGCTTGTTTGTTCTGCGCTGTGACGTTTCTTTCCCATCTTCATGTGATGAGTTCAAAGTCCATTTTGGAGCAATTTTATAGAGAGAGGATCTTACATGAGTACTCGTTCATTATTGAATTTATTAAACGAGTTGGCAAAATGATATAATGCGCGGCTCTTGCCGAGCATTATATCATTTTTGCTAACGAGTTTAATAAATTCAATAATGAATGAGAACGAATGTTAGATTTTATTTATCACATATCGACTTTTATTGCATTTTGCCTGTCGATTTAACACGCGAAACCGACATAAACCGTAGGTATTGGATCATAGTCATTATCGATTTTTTTGACTGTGGTATGCTTATTTGCATAGTTATATAACTAGTGGTATATCGAAAATATAGAATGGTGTTATTCCACTCCCACGTCATAAGTTATGTGATAAATTAATATTTACATATAAAAAAATATCGACCTACCTACCCTATTTTTTTTTATCAGGAAACCTGAAACACGATTTTTTTCTTTCTTGGCCTTAACGGTGTTAATGGAGGACTATAAATAACTAAGATCGACTAATGATGTTATTCACTGTAATGTAAATATGGAACTGGCCAGCAACAGCCAGTGTTCCAGAGAGTGCCTGTTATAAGACGAAATATGATAATACAACAACTCCCTCTTTAAATTCAGAGTTATACGTTCTTTCATAATATAAGAATGCGTATAACAAGTTCATAGATATAAAATGATTTCCTGGCAGAATTCATTAATGTTCATATTCCAATGCTTCGTTCGTGGTCAGTTTGGCAGCTGTTGATTAATCTCTAGTATCGCAGGCTGCGTGGTCAGAGGTCAATTCAAACGTTATTTAGGTCTGACTTTATAGAGTGTAGAACTATGAATTAATGAGGGAGACGCGATGGACCATCGTATCATCGTCATCGTACCATCGCCATCGTACCATCGCGTCATCGTACCATCGCCATCGTACCATCGTACCATCGCGCATCGACTTATAAAGGTCGATGCGCGATGGTACTATGGCCCTAACGGAACACCGTAAGTTGTTGTATTATCATATACGTCGTCTTATAACAGACACTATCTGGCCACGCACTTCAGTCTGGAACACTGACTGCTGCTGGCCAGTTCCCTATTTACATTACAATGCCTACATTAACACCGTTAAGACTATAGCCATCACATAACATGGTGTCAGAAACATGATTTAACCTGAAAACACAAATCGTTGGAATTTAAAAAACATTCAAAACAAAAGGAATTACAAAGTGTGTACATTCAGTTTGAATTTTTTACCAATATGGATCTGTCCGGAATTCTGACACCCCACATGGACTGGGAATCGAAAAACTTACCAGCATGCTGGAAAAAATCAAACAACATTGTAATTTTTGCTGGTCCTTTAAAGCAAAAGTCAGAGAAAGTGAAAATCACGTATCTCCTTTTATCGATTGGTGATACCGGTAGAGACGATTTTAATATCTGGACAATACCTGACGAGGAGGCAAAACGCCTAATCCCACTTTTGATAGCATGTTATGTTATAACTATAGTCTAGTATTGTGTTTCAGTTCTGCATATACACTAAACTAGGCCCCATAAAATAACCAAATTATTGTTAATGAAATACTTGGTCGGAAACTTGACGACTCGGCTAGATCTTGGGGCATAAATCATTAATGTTAATTCATATGATGCTTTAAGCCTATACTAGATTCGTGTTTTTGTGATTTAAATACACTTTCATTTAATAATGTGTGCAACTGCTAGCAATATGAACCCCATCTGAATCAATATTGATGATTTAACAACAAAATTACACAGAGTCGTCGTCTTTTCCAACCCAAAAACGTTCACATTACGTGGTCCCACCTTAATTCAATTAAGCGATGGAAAAGCTTATATTAGCAGGATTTTATAACGATATTTCGACAATAAAACACGTTTAAAAATGTATTTTAATGAAAAAATGTGATAACCTTTTTAAAATTACCATCACATAACATGGTGTCAGAAACATTACGTGGTCCCACCTTAATTCCATTAAGCGATGGAAATTAATACCTATTAAATGTTTTAATTTTACAATATGTAAACCTTTTAAGCCGAAATTTATTTCAAACCCCGGCCAACACCGTTTTCGCTTCTTGGAGAAGGGGTTGGATGGGGTATGAAAGTTAATACTCGGACCACGTAATGACAAATAATAATTCAACCGAAATTAATATACGGCTTATTTAATGCAAGCGCACATTTCACCTGAAACTGAACCACATTATGTGGGTTTTCTCCAGTCTCTTTAAGAGTGGAGAGAACTGTAACTAATGTTGTAATAACTTGTAGTTCAATCCATTTGCATATGTTTCTATGAATATTGTGATGTTGAATTGATGTATTGTAACATATCTGCAATAAAATATTATTAAACTAAACTTTAAGAGTCATAAAAAATGTACTGTCTGATCTCAATAAATTGGTGGGCTCGGAAAGAATGATCTAATAAATGGAGTTATGAAGACATAAAAATGACGAGTAGCCCGAGTTATCATAAAAGGGGAAATTACTGCTGTATATACAGTGTTAAAACTTCACTAGAGTAAGCTCCCTTCATAACATGGATTTGGAAACATCAGGTGAGTTTATTGCAAATTGTTTCACGATACAAAATTAACAATTTCTTAGTTACAGAAACAATATTTCATTATAAATTTAAGTTTTTTAACTTAATTAATACCGGCTTTACAAGCTACTGAACTCAAATTGAGTGGTACTACACCATTAAATATGATGTTTTAAAATTTAAAATATTGGCGAGGGTGGAGAACAAAGGAAACAAAATGGCGCCAGACACACGATCGAAATATCGCAAGAGAATGATATGACATCAAATGTTCTCCAAACAAGATCGATATATGGGTGCCTAAAATTAATAGATCTACGATATATTATGGGTATATATGTACGTATGAAGATCTAAGGATATATATATAATCATTGTCTATCAAAATATCAATGGTGACGTATCACACGCATATTTGATCGGCGTAGCCTGTCAGTTGTAGTGAATGACTCATGTAAACAAACAGACGACATACAACTGTTGTCAGCAAGGAGTCACGTTTTATAATCCAACGACTCCAAACTACATAATTTCTCTTTATTTTATTGGAACTGTGTCAATTTACTTCCCAGTATTATTCATGTTTTAACATGTACACTTTTTATTATATTGTCGTCTAAATACTATCCACTGCACTGTGTATAAAATAAAACAGAATTGCTGTGAACTTTTACACAAATGTAATGTGATGACTTAACCGCCAGCAAATATTTCACAAGTTATCAGTCTTTCTGAATGAAAATTAATTGCCAATTATAGTTGGTCTGGAGAAACAGGCTTTATTTACAGCAGTACTGAGTATACAATATATGGTATAGTTTGGACAATTATGTTAGGATTACTTTGTGGTAGGTATGCATTTTCAAAAATGAAGCGTAAATGTACATATTATTGTTAGGAATGGCTGAACATGATGGAGATAATAAGATAAGGAATTACGTCTTATATAGGCCTAGTTAAGATTAAGGAAAATATACATCTCTGAGCCTATAAGGAGGGAATATTCAATGTTCATAGGTGGTGTATAGAAGCATTGTGATGCTACTGATTTTGGTGTGTTTCTGATTCTGATGTGAAAATGATAAAGATGAATTGTTATATGTAACACATGAATAGTCACAGATTTAGACATCCCATCTCAGAGTTTTACCGTGGAGGTTTACACACAAAACTACTGCAAATCATCCATGTCATAATGTGTGTCGTCTGCGGCAAACACTACCACGTGTATTTGTGTACATTTTCCAGTTCATAACAAATTCGCTTCATATTTTGATTTAACTGTGTATAAATTTAAATGAAAAACCTGCCCCAGCTCCATCTAGTGGCTTTTATACGGCAGTTGGGTCTTTAAATATACCACAAAGTAGATCTAATACAAATTTAGCCATAATTATTAATGTAACCCAAGCACCAAATGCTTCCGATATCCGGAGTATAATTTAAATTATAGCATTCATAATTGCATTGGTAATATTCTTCGATTTGCCGGAGTCTGATATATTCAATAACCAGCCTATATAAATATTTCTGGTTGTCCGGAATATACTTCAATATTTCCGAGTGTCCGGAATATCCATTAATATCTTCCGATTTTCCGGAGTCTTAATATATTCAATGACCAGCCAAACATGCCATTGCTATTTATACAGAGCGGCGGTCCTTTTCCAATATTTCCGATGTCCGGAATATACTTTTATATTTCCGATGTCCGGAACATACTTTAATATTTCCGAGTGTCCGGAATATACTTTAATATCTTCCGATTTTCCGGAGTCTTACATATTCAACGACCAGCCAAATTTGCCATTGTTATTTAAACAGGGCGGCGGTCCTTTTCAAATATTTCCGATGTCCGGAATAAACTTTAATATTTCCGATGTCCGGAATATACTTTAATATACTTCCGTTTTTCCGGAGTTGAATATAGTCAATGACTATTTCAAATATTTCCGATTATCCGGAATATGTGATTATAAGTCGAATTGACAATATTGCTAATCGTCCGGAATATACAATAATTATAAGTAATATATGCCTATGTCCGAGTGTCCGGAATATACTTTAATATCTTCCGATTTTCCGGAGACTAATATATTCAATGACCAGCTGGTTATTTAAACAGGGCGGCGGTCCTTTTTCAATATTTCCGATGTCCGGAATATAATTTAATATTTCCGATATCCGGAATATGCTTTAATATCTTCCGATTTTCCGGAGTCTAAAATATTCAATGACCAGCCAAAAAATACCATGGTTATTAAACAGGGCAGCGGTCCTTTTTCAATATTTCCGATGTCCGGAATATAATTTCATATTTCCGAGTGTCCGGAATATACTCTAATATCTTCCGATTTTCCGGAGTCTTACATATTCAATGACCAGCCAAAATTGCCATTGTTATTTACACAGGGCGGCGGTCTTTTTCAAATATTTCCGATGTCCGGAATATACTTTAATATTTCCGATGTCCGGAATATACTTTAATATACTTCCGTTTTTTCCGGAGTTGAATATAGTCAATGACTATTTAAAATATTCCCGATTATCCGGAATATGTGATTATAAGTCGAATTGACAATATTGCTAATCGTCCGGAATATACAATAATTATAGGTAATATATGCCTATGTCCGAGTGTCCGGAATATACTTTAATATCTTCCGATTTTCCGGAGACTAATATATTCAATGACAAGCCAAAACATGCCATGGCTATTTAAACAGGGCAGCGGTCCTTATTCAATATTTCCGATGTCCGGAATATAATTTCATATTTCCGATATCCGGAATATGCTTTAATATCTTCCGATTTTCAGGAGTCTAAAATATTCAATGATCAGCCAAAAAATGCCATTGTTATTTAAACAGGGCTTCGGTCCTTTTTCAATATTTCCGATGTCCGGAATATACCTTAAATATTTCCGATGTCCGGAATATACTTTTATATACTTCTATAAGTCGAATTGACAATATTGCTAATCGCCCGGAATATACAATAATTATAAGTAAGATATGCCTATGTCCGAAGGCCCATCACCGTGATTACACTATTGAAAATGATTGTGCCTATTCTAATACATACCTGTATATCAAAGTGTGAAGCGAATTTGTTCAGTTGTGCATATGCTCTGGAATTTTGTGCTCTTTTAAGAGTAGGTGAAGTGTCTAAGTCAAATAAAGATTCTGATAACAAAGTTTTAAGTTTCAAAGACGCAGTTAACTACATTAATAATTTCATTAGAAATTCCAAAAACGGTCAGTTCGGTACTCGTCGGGGGCCACTTTCCGTCGCTTATGTAAACATAAACTAATTTTTCAGACAAATCTATATATCCTGACAATGTTTACTCTGTTTCTATTAGGTTACCTCTTCCTGGAAATTTGATACCAAAGAATTTGTTTATATAAATTATCGAAGTGGCACGTGACCTTTTTATAAATAGACTAAAACTGAGAAATCAATTTGTTTACAAGCCCTAAGTTTCCGTGTATTTTATCGAGTGATAGATTCAACTAGGTCAGGATGCAGTAAACTTTTGTGGGTTGGAGGCTTGTTTGCAGGTCTATTCAACAATTTCATTGTAAAGATGGTATGTTTGCATTGTTCCATCGTTATAACATGTGCAATGACGACAATTTACAGTAACTCTGGTAAATCAAACAGATACAGGTTGTACGAGTTGCTTCTCTTTGGTTAAACTATGTAGTCACGATACGTCCACCGAAGAGTGATACAAAATATGACGTCATTACAGCGTTGTTTTTTCAATAGTTTATTATCCGGCAGTATGCGCGCGCCGCATCCCCAACGCCATATAAGGAAGTAAACACATAAATCACTTTCGTTTTTGTACCGCTTATTTACTTTTGGTTGTTTTTCCTGTTTCCAATCTTCAGTTATAAACCTCTGACAATAAGTCACATCGCGTGAGTGGTTTGCGGTGTGAGAACGTTTTTTAAATGAGAATGACGGTAACTGGGCTTGAAGGGAAACTGGCCTCTAACGAGTAGGAGTGCAACAAATTACAGTACAGTTCTCCGAACACAACTCTTCCATTAAAGAGGCTCTGTCTAGATACTTGGCATGCATGCCAAAAATAAAAGGTCAATTTCTATGCCATTTTGATGGATCACCAGTAACAAGCTACCACTTTAAGGATGCTTAAAGCATTACAATCCTTAGGCATTCAGAGAACATATTATAAATCCCAATCTTTCATAATTGGGGGTGCAACAGTAATGTTTCATGAAGGAAAAACCGAAGATGAAATTATGAACTAGGGCGATGGAAACATCCGATTAAATATGCCCCCATTAAACATTGTCTAGTAGGTTTGGTCTTATGTACATAAAACAACTGACAGTAAGTTTTGATTTTCGGCCAATTTCAAGTCTGGGTAGTCTGGTCTTCAATCATTAGAGATACTTTCAACCGAGCTCATCACAGACCAGACGGGGTACATCTAGGACTACGTCATATAAAAGCCTTTTAAAGGCAGTATACTATGGGACTTCCAACCAGGAATGCGCTTCAAGAATATTTTAGAACGTTTGAATCATCTCCTTTCCTATAAAGCTCCACTACATCAATATCATAGTTTTACACTGTGGGGGTAATGATTTGGGCCAAACCCCGATAGGCAAATATCTCATCAAAAATGGATGCGCATATGTTGCTTATCCTGAAATTTCAGAAAGTATGGAAATGTTTAAGAATAACGAACATCTGTCAGATCTAGGTAATGACAAAATGTTAAACATCCTGCAAGATGGACTGTACCAATTTATGCAGTCAAATGCATCCTTTTTCCCAGACGAAGCAGAAGTTGGTCCGTGGCTGGCACCTTCTTTTTTCGACACGTGCTAGTCCGCCTAAAGCGTGTATTTTTGGCGGGACACGCGCACACGTGCTACCTCGTATTTGCGTGTCTTGGCATTACCAGCACGTATCGGCTAAGTGTCCGAGTGTCTGGAATAGGGATTTATAAATCCCAATATGTCCGATTTGTCCGGAATATGGAACTATATTTCCGGGAATGTTATCAACTGTCAAAATTTCCGATTGTTCGGAATATAATGAATATATGTTGATCTGAAAATTAATATTTCCGACTGTCCGGAATATAATAAATATATGTTGATCTGAAAATTCAACTAATTCTAATAAATAATAATGCTATATTAAATACATACGCAGACATCTATGTTCTTTATTCATTTATTTAAGCCACATATGGCCCATCAATATATTTACAATATTAACAATTCGATAATGACACGGATAGATGGCAAATATAAATTATATTCAATATATTATCCCAGCGTCTTGGGGGTCATGCGTTGAAACTCAATCCGAAACATATGGGAGAGAGCTTTCTTTGTAAGCGACCTATTCACACGTCTATCTCCGAGTACACAAACGAATACAAATATTTACATATATAATCATATAACGAAATACACTAGAAAACATATATAAATCATAAACATAGTATTCTTGTATTATGATTAGTTTAAACTGTTATCTATAGAATAGTATGCCAATGTCCTTAAATCTCAGTTGTTTTCTCGCTGTATTGAGACTGCAGCAAGATTGCAAAAGCTTTTTTAACACATAACATTAATGATAAAAGGTTTAAACTAGACTCTATTAATTTGTACTCTTAATTCAAAGGCTTTCTCTACGTATACGCTTAACTTTTTAATTTCAGTTTTCTTAACAGTATTTATTAATTGTATACATTTAAAATAACTAGTTTTTTTCCAGAAATATTGCTTTATATACATTTTTCTTAATTCTTGATAGTTTTTACATTCGATTAAGAAATGACATTCATCCTCCAAGGAGTTGCACTGTCTGCATAGTCTTTCGTAAAAAGGTACGCTGGCTGGTTTTTTCCATCGACCACTCTCTACTTCTAGCCTATGAGAGGATACGCGGAGTCTCGATAATGCATATCGGTATTTTGATATATTTACTATATCTAGGTACGGTTTAAATTCAAATGAAGCTACCGACCGATAAAATAATGCTCTTGTTGAATTATTTAATTCTGCGTTCCAAGTTTGTATAAATACGTCATTTAACCGTTGTTTAAACGATCTTAGAAAAGCGTTAGCGTCGCCTACACTTTGAGCGTACCATACTTAATAAAATCCCAATGTTGATAGTAATGTTTTTACTTCTGAAACCCAATTTGTTCTATTTACATGTATTTCGTTTTCAGATTGAATCATATTGTATACTAATTTTATATATTTTGTGTCGCACGAAGAGCAGATTTTTAGCCAGTATACATTTATTTAGCTTGAAAATCGCTTTAAGTGCTTGTCCTGATAACATTTTGTCAGTTTCATTAAAAGAACCGCCCTGGGTGAAAACAACTCCGAGATATTTAAACTTATTAACAATTTCTATGACCTTTCCCTCGTAATAAAAGTTTAAAGATGCTCTACCTATATATTTTTGTCCACCAATTGATATAAACTTTACTTAATTGTAAGGAGGACTACGAAAAAGGTAAACGGCAATAATTTCACCCCATGTAATATGCGTTTTGCTGGGGAAAAACAGGATAGAAAAGATCGAATTTTTGAAATTGTATTCGTAATTGTTTTAGACAAGCTGATTACGGAGATTTTCCGTACTTATTCGTTTACAATCAAAACTGCCTCGTCGGATTGGCGACGAGTTCCGATCGATTCGTTTACTATCGGAACTGCCCTGAGTGGTTTGTTTTCGTTCAACTGAATGGCATTGCGCATGTCCGATAAAATCGTAACAACTCGTATTTCTCCGGCAGGAATAAACGGCTGGGCAGCATTTTATTCAAGATATTGTTTTAATCATAATTAATAATTTACAGAACTGGAATACGAACCTTGTTGCTTCTTAGAATACTCATAAAATAGCTTTGCATACATATAAATGCAGAATTATTGAGTATTTAATATTTTACATAAAAATCGCGTAGATATAGGTAGTGCCTCTTTAAATCATTTTTTAGTCTACCCCCCTTTCTAAAGACCATAATCTTAGTTTTAGACGTATTAACTGTTAATTTCCATCGTGTACAATATTCTTCTAATACATTTAACGCATGTTGCAAATCTGCCGCTGTTTTTGCTAATAATATAATATCATCCGCGTATAATAGTAAGCATAGATTTATCATACCTAAACTTACACCTTCTACCCCTTTAAGTATTAATTCTTCCTCTAAGTCGTTTAAATACATGCTAAAAAGAAAAGGTGAGAGGCATTCGCCTTGTCTTACACCAAGTAAACATGAAAATTCGTCACTTAAAGTATTCATATATTTAACTTTAGACTTTACACAGTTATACATCGATTTAATAACATCTAAAAGTTTCCCCCTAACTCCAATTTTAATACGTTTGTACCATAAAATATCTCTAACAACAAAATCAAAAGCCTTCTTGAAATCGACGAATGCACAATATAAATAATCTTTTTGACACAATGCTTGAGAAATAAGTCCATGTAAGATAAAAAAATTATCTGACGTACTCATGCCTTTACGGAATCCAGTTTGAGCTTCGATATATACTTGGTATTGTTCAGCCCATATAATTAACCTGTTATTAATTACTCTACTAAATAATTTTCACAGTGTACTAAGTAATGTTACACCCCTGTAATTACTTGGATCACGCGGATCGCCGCTTTTGAAGATCGGAACAATATGCCCTTCACTCCAAGGTTCTGGAAAATAACCTCTTGATAGACACGAATTAAAAAGTTTTAGTAGAAAAGGGGATAGAATATCCGAACCGTTTTTGAAAAAACTCATTTAACAATAGATCAGGACCACCACTTGAATTATTACGTAATTGTCTGATCGCTTTTAAAAGTTCATTTGCTGTTATTTCCATGTCGAGTTCTGCAAACATTACTTGGATTTCACCATTAAGATATCTGGAATTAAAATAAATAACGTCCTCATCTGGTTGATAAAAACTGCTTTCTGGGTCATTTATTGCCTTGAAATATTTTGCAAAAGTATCTGCGGAGATAGAAGAGGCTGACGTTATGGTAGCCTGGCCTTTGAGTAATTTCCAATTATCCCTAGCATTTAACACTCGTGCTTCTAGAAGTTTATTCGTATTTACTTTGCGGTGTTCAAAACGCTTTCTTCTTATTACATGTTTATATTTGGAACGAGCTCGACTCATATTAATTATATTGCTATCGGATTTACATCTTCGATACAGATTTAAACTTTCGAAAAATATTTCCCTTGCAGACTTACAGTCTTCGTCAAACCATTGTTTTTTATTTTCAATATCATAATTCCTATTTATATCAAACGTGTTATGTTTCTTAAATAGAGGTGCGCATACCTCGTCAATGACTTCACTAAATGTTGTTATATTATCATTAATATTTTCATTATTATTTATGGCATTAAGATCGTTTATTAAACCTTTTAACTTATGTTTAATATGTTCAATATTTAAAGATTCCTGGTAAGCATCTCGTTTTTCAGGCTTCCACCTATACTTAGAATTGACCTTTTCTTTTGGCAATTCAGATGCCTCTTCATTTTTTGCATACAATGAAATGTCATATACAGTCATCGAAAATGTAATAATACAATGATCGGATACAATATTTGGGTCTAGTACTTCAAATTTACTATAAAGTTTGAAAATAGATTGACTTGCTATAACATAATCCACAACGCTACTGCCATGGGAGCTTACATACGTATACTTCCCCACACTACCGTCCTGACCCACTCGACCATTTAAAATTCTTAGACCTGCCTCTATGCAAAAATCTATCAATGCATTTCCATTTTGATTTGTAATATCATCCTGCGAAATACGTGGCATTGGGGAGTCTGGCTGGTAGTCGTCCGGAAGCATATCAACATGTATGTCAAAATTATCATACTCTACAAAATCCTTCAATTTCCCAATTCTACTGTTCATATCGCCTAATATCATAAACTCACACTTTTCATTTGTTAGATTGTTGATCACAGTCATATTGTTCAAGATCCTGTAATAAACATTTGTTTCAATATAAGCTTCCCTCGAACTATTTTTTGGTACAGTATAACATAAACACATATAAATATCTTGTTCTATGTCAAATAAACTACCTTTGCATTTAAGCCACAGAATATCATCGCTATCGCTGTCATAAAATTCAATATAGTTTAATAAATTATTTTTAATATAGCAAGCAATACCTCCAGAGTCTCGTTTACTTCCTACTTTCTTGTCAGTTCTATGTAAACAAAATAATTGAAAATCGTCAACACTCATATCAATAGTTTCATTCGACCAAGTTTCTGTAAAACAAATAATATCGTTTTTTAAAAACACTTCTTTCAGCTCTGTAGTTTCTAATTTATTAACATTTTTTGTCACTAACCCTTGAACATTTAAAAGTACAAAGTTCAAAGGTCCCTCCCGTCTGTCCTTTTGTCGTCGAGAGTCATTGATCGTCTGGTCTGCTCGTGGTGGATTATCGCTACTCGAGTTTCCTGGTGCCGCGGGCGTTGATGTCCGAGCGCGATTTATATCGTGGCTACTGGGCTGTCCAAATAGGGGGGCTCCTGCACTAATAACGTTTGGCCAAACTAGTATAGGTTCGCGTAAATTCGACTGAGATGCCTGGGTTGGTGTGCTACCTAATTGCGTGTTTGGTGATTGCGTGTCCTTATTTGGGGTAGTTGGCTCCACTGTCATATCTTGCGTAATTGGTGACTGAGTACTCTCAGACGGTACACTATGTTGTGTGCTAAAAGGCTGCGAGCCACTCGAATCTAGCTCGGTGTCGACTGAGTAAACTGAGCGGTTAACGGAAGTATTGTTCATTTGCTGTTTAAATATCGTGCAGCGATCGACACTCATAATGTCCTGCCAATCAGGAAATTCGTCCGCTACTATAGTACCGTTAACCAATAACTTGGCTGGGTATAAATAAATCAGCCATGGCCAATTCTGCCAAAAAATAAAAGCATAGTAAAAAAATAATTCTACTTTGTTTCAGTAAATCCCACTTTTTATGATAAATGGAGTTATGAAGACATAAAAATGACGAGTAGCCCGAGTTATCATAAAAGGGGAAATTACTGCTGTATATACAGTGTTAAAACTTCACTAGAGTAAGCTCCCTTCATAACATGGATTTGGAAACATCAGGTGAGTTTATTGCAAATTGTTTCACGATACAAAATTAACAATTTCTTAGTTACAGAAACAATATTTCATTATACCCGCCCTCCCAACCCGATATAACTGTTTTACCATTATTTGTGTCTTATGCTGCTGGTGTTGTTCTTTTCTATTTTCAGGGCCGCGAGGAATTGAATTGAACTGGGGTTTTAAGGCGCACCAACACATGAAAAGGTTCTATGGCGCCTAACAGGCATGAACATGCCAGGCTCATCTTCCATGTACATCGAGATAAAATATGAAAAATGGGCCTAGAACCTTCTCTCCCTGAACTGCAGAGTTGCTGGAAATTCTATAGTAGAAACTCCATTTATCTGGAGCCACGTTATTGTTTTTCTGCCACTGCTCTTTTGATGCGAACGAGATAGCACCTGAAACAATGCAAGGACCATGATGAAGAACTTTAATGAACATGAACAAACAAATGATAAAATGAACATGTATTTGGGGGGATTCTACCCCTCTGCCTACCCCTCCAAAGGGATCTGCAGTGGCCCTATTCTTTGCCCCGTGACCAAACGGGGGCCCCAGAGAACCACACGGGGAACGCGCCAAGAGGAATATAACAATCGAAAAAACAAACAAACTGAGTACATATGAAACAATGCAACCACGTCATGGCTGATGTAAAGCAAGAATTGAACAATACACGATAAAACATGAAAATATTAGGTTATGCTGAAAGACAGCATTCCAATATACAACTCATTCATTTTCTCAGTGTTTAATTAGAAGTGTATATATTAGTGATATGTCTTTCCAATTTAAAAGTGTATTAATATACAGTAATATAGCATTGTCCGAATGGTCTTGGCATTACCAGCACGTATCGGCTAACATGTAAAGAAAAGGATATTGATTACAAGATAAATAAACATTCATTTATTATTATGCTTCCTATATCCGGAGTATAATTTAAAGTAAAGCATTTATAATCTCATTGGTAATATTCTTCCGACTTTCCGGAGTCTGATATATTTAATTACCAGCCTATACCAATATTTCCGATTGTCCGGAATATACTCCAATATTTCTGATTGTCCTGAATATACTTTAATATTTCCGATTGTCCGGAATATACTTTAATATCTTCACGCGCACACGTGCTACCGCGTATTTGCGTGTCTTGGCATTACCAGCACGTATCGGCTAAGTGTCTGAGTGTCTGGAATAGGGATTTATAAATCCCAATATGTCCGATTTGTCCGGAATATGGAACTATGTTTCCGGGAATGTTATCAACTGTCAAAATTTCCGATTGTCCGGAATATAATGAATATATGTTGATCTGAAAATTAATATTTCCGACTGTCCGGAATATAATAAATATATGTTGATCTGAAAATTCAACTAATTCTAATAAATAATAATGCTATATTAAATACATAAATCAGCCATGGCCAATTCTGCCAAAAAATAAAAGCATAGTAAAAAAATAATTCTACTTTGTTTCAGTAAATCCCACTTTTTATGATAATAATTCTTTGGATGAATTCGGCTAATTACGCCGATATTTAGATAAGAACGACATTGTCGGAAAACAATGTACGAAACTGGGGACGAAACGCGAGTTTTTCAATTCAATTGAATTGGGTTTTAAGGCGCACCAGCACATGAAAGGTTATATGGCGCCTAACAGGAATGAACATGCCAGGCTTATCAAGATAAAATATGTAGAATGGGTCTAGAACCTTCTTACCTGCAGAACTGCAGAGTTGCTGCAATTATATAGTACACACTCCATTTACGATGGAACCACGTTTCAACGTTTGCCTACGCGGTATCATGATGTGCATGATAAAAAATGACAAAATGAATGTGAATGGGGGGTGGGGTGGGGAGGGGGTGGAGTTGGGGGTGGGGGGTCCTACCAATCTGCATGTGACGGTGTTTGTGAGATTGCAGTGGTTGTATTCTACCCCGGCAACCACACGGGGAGAGTTTTTCAATAACATTGCTTATTTTGGTACAAAATGAAGATTTACTTAATATATTTTCTACCTCAGAAGACGTCAAGAAAGTAAAATGCAATGTATGTATAAACCAGGATCAATATATGTACAATTTGCAAATGTATATGGGTCGAGTACGAAATAAGCAACTTGTAATGAAATAGTAACCGGATAGCACAGTTTATCCGAATTTCTATGAACGTTTAAATGTGTTTATACTGAAAGGATTTTGTCTAACTTTTGTTTTTGATCAACTATTTATACATAGTCTTAAAAAATATAAAAACATTTTCTGTTGCAATTAGTCCGAGGTGTTATTCTTAGATGGGTTTTGTATATGTCTATGGTTAACAGACTGTGACTCATGTAAGTGGCGATAAGCATGCTTTACAACTTGAATTCCTAGAGAACTCGTCTAAAAAACTTGAATGGTAAAACACATATTTTGAAACCTTCAGAGGTTACCGTTTCGCCTGTGGATTTGACGTTTTCGCAGATCAGTCTACTCAGTGTAGAACGCGGCAATGTTTTCGGGAATTTTTATGAGTCCGGGATGTTTATGGAGCAAAATGAAATCGTAAGTGCAACTGAATGAAATCGCAAGTATTGAAATGGAATAAGTGCAACTCTTTAAAAGTATTTTTCATGGATGAAGATCCATGAAATTTATTGAATCCATGAATATATAACGACACAGTTTGGCGTTATATCGTTTTTATTTATAATGCCAGACAGAAGCGAAATAGAAGCAAATCAGTTTTACCCCACTGTCACTTAAAACGGGTTGTTTTTTTGATCAATTTGAATTTGAATGAGTATATCAGAAAATTAAATTCTGATGAAGGCTGTCAAGCCGAAACGTTAAAATGTCTGTGTTGTTAATATTTTTAACTATCAATAAGGATTATATCAATAAGACCTTGGCCAAGTTTCACAGTGAACACCATTGACGCACCTTTTGATAAAAACAGCAACACTTATTTCAGCTTGATAACTCTTAGATTTTCATTAATTATACAAACAATTGTTTGCATTCCTATCAGTTCACAGGCCCACAGTCATATGTAGTTACTTATCGGCAGATTTTTTACGCTTGAGTAAAACTTTGCTTATGTTTTACTGATTCGTCTTTATTGCCCTAGGTGAAAGAAGGACATATTGTTTTTTAGGTCAAAGGTCAAGGTCACTATGACCGTATATGGAAATAGGCATTTCGCGTGAAAGATTCGAAACTATAACACCTACACTCGTGAAATTTCATAGATACATTGCCTTTGGTGCGAGGATGACCCTATTGATTTGGGGCAGTGAGTCAAATGTCAAGGTGGTATATTTTATATATGGAATAAGAATTTCTCGTAATAACTTCAAAACTATAACACTCACACTCATGAAACGTCATGTAGATACATTTCCCTTGGTGAGAGCAGGAAACCTATTGATTTTTTAGGTCAGTTAGTCGAATGCCAAGGTTGCATGACATAGACATTCCGCGTTTCGGTTAAGTCATGCACGAACTGATTTAAAATGTAGCATTATACTAGACTTGTTAACTGCTTGGATCGATTATACTTGTGGTAGGCGTGTTTTGTTTTCTCACTTGCTTGCATCCGCTCGTTCTTGAAAAGAACCACACGCCGACCGTCTCGTGAAGTATTTCCCTCTAATCGCTCCAAGCAGTTAACTTATCTCTATATTCCTAGCATGTTGGAACATGTCGCGTGCATTTATTTTTGTTTTCATGTGGAATTCGCAAGTACCATACTTTCAACACATATTTCATATTGCCTTAGGCATGTAAACCTTTTCTGTCATGTGTATTCAATTCTGTATTTAATGGACGGGTATCCAATATGAGCGATGTTTGGAAGAATTAACACGCAAATGCCAATACTCGTACATTCTGTTATACTAGAGCCTGTGTACAACTGTAGCGCCGCTAAATGTTAAAATTCCGCTAAATGTTAAAACTTCCGCTGAAATGATTACGATTTTTGATAACCTATAAAAATATTATCCCATCCTATTTGCTTTGTTTTTATCACCGACTAATGACTTCGTAACATTATTATTGATCATATCTATGTGACTTTATCATTAACCCCGAACATACACGGCTTTGTATCTCGTCTATGGAAATGACATGCATTTTATGGGCTAATTTTATTTTGCTCAGTATATATTTGTATGTTTTTGGGCTGTCAACATTATGGACATTTGGACATAAACTTCATGTTAAACATTGTAGTCTTAAATATAACGTTGTAATTTTGAAATTTGTATAACTTAATTATAACATAATTAGTAGTGTTAACAGTTCCAAAAGACGTTTGCCTTCAATAGCCGACTCATCCGTCCTTGGCAATTTGATTGACAAGTTTGAGCAAACTGCCTTTTGTTTTCATCAGCTGATTTTACAACACACATTATTGTCCAATTACTTATCATTTAACAAATTGTTTGGAAAATTAAATATAAATTGGTCCACGCGACGTCCGTCTCGGTCACCAAACCGTGAAATTGGTATATTCCGTTGAGATTACTCAAAGCTAAATGACACGTGCCAATTAACCTACTCCGGAAAGCCAGATTCTTATTGGCTAATTTCTGGCGAGTTACCTGAGATAAATGCAAGCAACCAATCAGCACGCACGTGTGTAGTTGAGTAAAACTAATTTAATTTAATTGAAGGAAGGAAAAACCTAATTGACAAAGCCTGAACATTTTACCAGTGTTTATAAGCACGACCTGTAAAAGTTTCGTCATAATCAAAACTTGTGCCTTACCGATCATACCACTGGAAAATCAAACTATCACAATGGTTGGACAGAAAAATTCTCCTATAACGTTGGATACTTCATATCTGAGAAAGGTAAGAACGGTATTATTTTAAGTTAGGTGAATACTGAACTAAATACGATTCGTGGCCTTCGTCACTGATACCGGAATACATAATTGGCATTGTTCGTCCGTATGCGCATTTACCCATATTGTCCCAATTATAGTCGTTTTGTTTTAATTCTTTATTCAAAACTGTAAATATATGGCCTAATTATTTGACAAGCGCTAAATTTCTTCAAGGGGTCCATTGATCTTGGACAGTGAAGTCAATGTAACTTAAAACAATGTGTGGTTAAGTGAAATGTTGGTATATTTGGCACAAACATATGTATTCTTCATATGCAGTCCTTCTAAATATTGCATTAGAGAGACCGTCCACAGGCGGGGAATATAATTTCTTGTCACTGTGTTATTTTTCCCGACGCAAACTAAATGTATCAACGTATATGTAGTAATGTACCCCTCATGAATATTTGTTTGTTATGTTCAGGTCCGGAAGCCGCTGATAGAGAAGAAGCGACGCGACAGAATGAACAGCAGCATCGACCGGCTCAATACGTTGCTGGGGCAGTCTCTGAACAATGTAAGTTACCATTTATAATTCTACTACAAATGCCGCTTGTGTCGTCTACACCATTTTGGGTCACGTGTTTGTTCAGTTCGCAACTCTGCTTAGTAACCATTTATGATTCTACTACAAATGGTGCTTGTGTCGACTACACCAACTTTGGTCACATGTTTGTTCAGGTTTAAGCTCTGCTTAGTAGAAAATATTCGTTTTTTATAAAGTGATGCAAGGAATTATCCCATTGAGTACTCATCGGTTTGAAATTCACGTGTAATACCTGGGGTGATAATTGAACGTCATATAAAGCCCTGGTAATACTAGCAAAAAGACTTCTGCAATGTGCTGTTAATATTAAATTTCACTTAGTTCAAAGCCTCAAATTATCACATGAATTAATATTGTTGATTTATGCAATAAAACCTCCCGAGTCGTCCAGAGTTTTCCAGACTATTTCAGTAATCAAATTTAACTGAACATGGGGCCTAAGTTAGAACCAAACTATGATTGGTGTTGTATTAGTAGTTGGACCGACACAAAGGTCTTCCAGATCGTCTCCAGTTCCCCTAACCCGCTAAGCACACCTTAGCCTTTGTGTTCATTGTAAATCCAGATTATCCTGCGTGTACAATGTCCGGCTGCTGATCAGTCATTTCCCCCAAAACACCCCTTTGTCACATAAATGGATTGGTCTTAATTCAAAGAAAGAACAGTCCATTATATATGTAGGTGGTTAAGGGTTAATGTCGGTTACTATTTGTCAAGGACAATTGTTGTGTCTTGTCTTAGGATGTCTTTTGGAATTCAAACATATTAAGACACATTTTTAATTCAATTCAAATTTTAATGGCATAAAATTATTACGAAATGTATGTTTCCAAAAACAAACAAATAAAACACAGCACATATACGTCTATATGAGTAAGACCCAGTCACAAACATGTGATCAAGCTAGTCCCAGTGTTACATATATATCTTATTTATAATTTCAACACTTCCTATCATTATTTCATAAGCTTTGTATACGCTAAACAAATCAATTTTATATGTAATAAAGGACCATTATGTCACAAATCCAATTGTATGATTCTAGCTACATGCTAGAATTTTAATGATAACTATACCTTCATATATTACATGATGCTATAGATGTTATTTTCAGATTGCACCTTTAGAAAAAAAATCAAATTTAACTTATATCTCAATAATATCATTGTTTGGAATAGAACAAAGTTAGAACACATTTTCAAAAAATGTCTAGACCTAATGTGTTAAGCAATGAATCAGATAAAAAATAAATGTATACTATAATTTAATACATTCTTGAATATTACAATATTTCATTTTCCTATTTTTCAGGCCAATATGTCAACTGCTAAGCTCGACAAAGCCGACATCTTGGATTTGACGGTCAGCCATCTCGCCCGGCTTCAGGACCAACAAGCATCCATCACCATGGCAACACACGTCGCCTCCTACAAGTCGGGCTTCAAGGAGTGCACAACAGAGACTATCCGCTACCTCACTTCTGCCAGAATGATCTGTCCTGAATCCATGTGTCGTCTCAACGGTCATCTACAGAACGTCTACGTAAACACGGTGGCGAAGCAGCAGACGACAAATGACGTAGTATCCATAGCAACGCCGAAGCATACGCAGCGTTACACATCGTCGCCGATAGATAACAGTGGTTACAGACATTCGATAACTTTAGAAACACCGACACGTGTTCAAAGCTTTGGTTACAGTGGTTCTTGTTCTCCCAACAGTACTAGTGGTAGTGTGGACTGTGAGGTGTATTCCAGTAGTGACGTCATGTTGGGTAACATTCTCAAGGAGGAGACGCCATGGAGACCTTGGTAACCATGGAAACAACACATAGTACTAATGCCCGATTGGCGAATGTTTCATGATTGAGCATGTCTGTTACAGTATTTGTTTTAATAAGTGCGTATGTATTTTTAAATGTGCTATATTTATTTAATTATTAAAATTAATTCGACCAATGCATAGCTTATTCATTAATTTTATCCATAATTAACTATTTGGCGTTACAAATTTATACTGAACCATATGCAAAATGTAATTTTCTAATAATGCCTTATTCACAGGCGCTTAAAACTCTCAGAATATAATAGACCCCTAACCCAAGTATATATATGTATATATACGAAACAATAACTACAAGGTTCCGATTATTTTAACAGTCTTGATACATCTCTAATATAGGACAGATACATGTATGTCTCCAACCATATACGGATATTTACAACTGACTGAGAAGCAGTCGGAGAAATCTGCCTGCAAGTCACATCGACATCCTTAAAACAAATACAAATCTGATCTCGCGAGACGTTACACGATTGCATTTGTGTCATCAATCAGAAAACACTGAAATACAAGTCTAAAGGGACACGCGTCATATCACGCTTTATACTAGTACCTTGATTTATTTATCCTTTCTCATTTTTACAGCCTGCATATAATTGAAAAATAAATTTCGGTTTTCTTACCTATTCTACCAAATATTTAAATACATAACTGGTGCAATATAATCAATAGTTTGTAATAGGTAAAAAACTATTTGATTCGAACTATTCTAATAATTAATATTAATGATTGCAAGCATGTAGAAAACTAACGGAAAGCCGCGGGTTTTAAACAAATCAAAATTGCCATGTGTCCCTTTAATATCGCGAGAATAAAATAGTCTCGTGAGATTCGATTGGCCAACCGCCCAACGTATCAACCAGTAAAACATACACATTTAATTTTAGTGGTGGTGGGACTTGAATTTTATCGATACCAAGGGCCGCAGGCCCGCGGTTTTGATGTTTTCAAGTCCCAAACACCAGGTTTTGATCTCGCACAAAATAAACTCGCTGAAAATATTTTATTTAATTTCTTATCTAATATGGAGTTTTATGTATCATGATACACATTTTGTCGAGATATTGCACAACATACAAACTAATTCTCACACAACACATTCAAACTATCATTATAGTTGCGACCAGTAGATTTATAATATACATATAGGAAACAAGTTGTGTCCCCAACACGTTTTCGTTTAGTATTTATCGTTAAGAAGACCGTCATCCAACTATTTTAGTATTAATCGTTAAGAAGTCTCAGTGACTTCTCCGCTCGACATACATCATGATTCCCGACTCGGCTCTCATCACCGCCGCCAGACGCTTCCTTACCTCGTGACCGGGTACCAGTTTGAACGTGAAGCTGGAATAAAACATTTAATATCAGTTTGGTTCCCACACTGCTTGTGCAATATGTCTAGGTCAACACAACACATGTATTAGAAAGGTTTCATGGAGCAAATAATCCTCAACAAAAATAAAAACAACAGCAGACCAGGTTTGTAAGCTCAGTTCCAATTTCCGGCGCCTTTACAGCACTCATGATAAAGTGTTCAGGCCCAGTAAGTGTATTGTATATATGTTTATAGGGTATCTCAACAGATTCTAAGTAATAAACCAGGGGCTATTTCCCCAGGGGTGGGCACGGACCCCGTGACCGATGGTGGCTGGATGGTTGTATCCATCTGCTCATGCCCAGTAAGTGTATAACTGGTTTTAGAGAAGAAGTGTTTTTAACGTTTTACCACATCGGGACCCTTGGGGTGGGACCAAATTTGTCTATAGCATTGAACATATCTCACATCACATACTCCCTGCAGAATGTGAACGATAGTGGAATACTACTATTACTGTTGTGACAATCATACTCTATAGTATAAAGTACATCTCACATCCACACACACTCTTGGCTAATGTGAAATAGTGGAATACTACTGCTAAAGTTGCGACAACCCACCAGCTTATAGTATTGAACCATATCCCACCAAACACGCTTCCACCGAATGTTGACAAGATGGTAACACTACTGCTAATGTTGTGAAAAACACACCACACATCACACATTTAACATCTTTGTTCAGTTTCATTGAAATATTGACAACATGGTTTCAGAGGAGTTGGTATTTTGAATAACTTTGAGTATTATAAAATTCGCGTCCCCGTGATGGTCATCTTAAAACATTTACGAAAACGTAAAACACAAAACCTAATAGTTTAGTTTAGCTAGCGCTCAATTCTAAAATGCGTTAGCAAAATCTATCTTGCCGTTCTGAAGAATACGATTTTTAAACGTGTTGGCTATTTTTAGCAACGTGGCCATACTTGAATGTCAGATCGACAAAATAATCTTCTGTAAGGTCACCAACCCTCATTAGAAAGCATCCATGTGACAGTTTAGTAAAATTGGCTGCTAACGGCTGCCCCACGCCGCCAGACGAAATGCTACCGCGTAAGTAGTGCTGGCCCTTTGCCAAGTAGAGCTAAAATAGGATTTATAATATCTATTTTCCATGATTCTGAAACTATTCCGGTACTCAATACGAAGTTGAACAATTTTCAATAATTATTTTTTTATTACGGGAAGTGTCGTTTTAATATGTTCATTTAATATGTTCTCAACGCCACCTGCGTAACTATTTTTAAAAAACAACAACACATATGCAACATTTAATGCCTCAGATGAGTGAGCTAGCATTTCCTTTAAAGTTTTTATTATCTATGTCAAACTAAAACATAATTTTAACATGTTTATGCAAATCATTGAATGGCGCATTTACATGCACAAAGTTTCTTTTTACCATTTGATATTTTATAGTACTATCACGGAATTTGATTTAAAGTCCCTATCCCGCGATCAACAGTCAAATTGTACGACATGTGTACATCGTTTTTAAACCTTCTGATAACGAGGTATATAATTATATAAGTTACATATTTTGAGAGTCCAATCTCTATAGATAGACACAATATAAACTGTTTTAATCAGCCTGAAGTTTCGAATTAAGAGTTACTAACTCATAATTCATTTTACTCATATTCAATCTTGGGTATTTAAGTACCAGTGAATAAACATATACTTTTAATCGGCATATATACATCATTTTATGACCTGAACACATGGATCGGGTTTGGATAAACGATTTTGTAGTGCAGTTGTGTCGTTATTTGGTGGGTTAGTGTGTTTAACCAATGTTCGTAGTTTAAAAAGGAAAACAGTACCATAATGGAAATTTATATGTTAGAGTATGTTCACACCAGGATCATAGAACGGATACTTACTTGTATAAAAGTTTAGCTAGAACAACTTTTTCTTCATTCATTGCAAAGTGCTGGCCAATACAGTTTCTGAAAAAAGAAAAGGAAAGACTTCTCCGAGTGCAAAATAAAGATATACAACAAAATATGGTGACCAAAACATCTGATAAACGAAAACGAATACAATAACCAACTATGTAAGGTAAACATCGTTATGACGTTTGTCTAGGTGATCTGCATCTAACAGAATGGACCATGCATATGCAGGAACCGCGAAATGAAGAAATGTCTGCACAGAGAAAGAAATATTATTCTTAATAAAACTGTTCGTAGAGCATACCTACTACTAAACAAACCATCGGTCAATTTGGCTCTTAAAAGGTAAGATTAGGCAAGTTCCATAAATGGCTGGATTTAATGACCGACAATTACACGTATGTACAAACCTGGGCCCACCGGAGAAAGGCACAAACTGGTAAGGGTCCATCTTGGCGGCATTCTCCTTGGAGAATCTGTCGGGAATATAGTCCATGTGATTGTCCCCCCACACCGACGCGTTGTGGTGGATGGCCCAGATGTTGATCTGGTGTAAAATAGTGTGAGTATTAAATAAAAAACATTACAATAGTGTATTTTTCTTATATTTGCCATCCACCCTCCCCACACACACGTGTGCCGTCGACGGATACTGTTGTAACAAAATGAGTGCACATTTACTTTAGAGTTTTTAACTGTGTTTGTCGGGGCTTCATTTTCCCTGATTTTGAATAGGAATTTTAGTAGATTTTTGCCAAGCGCATCACTTTTAATCGATGTCTTTATCTAATAAATGATATTTTACTAGATTCATTCGATTGATAAAGAATAAGTTGTTTTGGTATTTATTTCATCAAAATCCACCAACTATTAAGAAAGTTATGATTTTAAAAGCTGTGTATTATGAGTAAAGTTGCCAGTATTTACCAGTACTGGCCTAATAAATGTATAGAATTCTTATTACGACACTACGTGCAGTCTGAGCAGTCCGAGTAACATGACATTTGCATTGTTGGCGTGTTTCACCAGATATCCGTGTAGAGACTGTATATATGGGTGTCGAAATCGTAAGAATTTGTCACAGGATCGCAAGCCATTATCCAGAGAAGTCAGTGGCCAATATCATTACGGCAAAGGCCGTATACGCTAGGTGCGCACGTATACGCTAGGAGCGTAGAGCATGTAGAGCGTATCGTCGGGAGCGTGGTCTACGGGGTCGTAGGTTGGGAACGACAGCATTCGCCATTTGGGCGACAGACCAGACGGTAGCCACGGAGACGCTAGGCAAGAGGGCCTGGTTACGCAGATAGCTACGCAGATAACGTCACCGGATTGGTAATACCGGGACTTTGGCCATCGCCGGAAAGGATCGTGCGAGTGGGCGTCGCGTGTGGATTACGTCACCGGAAGAATGTGTGGGACCGGGACGAATAGCAACCGCTAAGGACGGGATTGCAATATATCGCGGGAGTGATGTGTTAGTGCCGGGAACTGTTCCGGAAGGACTCAGCTAGATATAGCTTTGAGAGATAAGATAGCGTGTGCTATAGTATACATATATCATAAATACAGATATCAGATATTAAGTCTGATTAAAACCGAACAGTTTAATCTAATGTAGTGAACTTCATTTTAAACATGATTTAAACCGTTGAGATTTCTATTTTGTCATTTGTATTCATTTGTATATATATTCATCTTGTTGTAAATAAATTTGTAAATTTATTTATTCTTGATTCTCCCTTGGTGAGTTGTCTGCACTTGGTCCATCTTGTTACAATGGTGTCAGAAGTGGGATTTAAGCGTTGACAACAATCCAAGATAGAATCTTAATTAAGTGACAGATACTGTTAAGATTTCTCCTTAAATTATTCAATTTTACAAATAATAGTTTATTTTTTAAACATATATGATTACTTTTCCAGTCACGACGATCCGGAGGTGGGTTGTGTCCCTGTGACAAGAGAAAGAGGGACATCAGACAGCCAATACCGGGTACATGGGATGAGTCGTAATATTGTAATACCCTGTGACCCGATGATGAACCACAGCTGCGCCGTAAAAAGCAGTCCGTAGTCCTGCACGGAGGCTGAGGGTAGGGTGGTTTGTCTGCCGGAAGTGTCGTAAGTGAACTGAACTGGACTGTGATGCATTATTATTTGTTGAATAATTTCGTTAATATTTTTGAAACTTGAATTGACATTTGGTGGTGTTAGTGAATACGTTTAAATGTATGGGGAATCATACTTTGTATAGGTATAACTAATATAGACGGGTTGGTCTTTAACGGTAGTCTGTGAATACGTTGAAGGTTACTTAAGGGTTCTATAGTGAACAGTAGTGTGTTATGTGTATTATGAAGTGAGGGGTTAAATACACGTGTATTTAATAGAGAATATTGGTAGTAGTGTGGAGTAAGTAGCTTTAAACTCCATATCGTAGCTTTAGAGCCACAACGTAGTTTTCGATATATCAAGTATATTTAAGTCGTTGTAAGGTACAACAAAGTTATTTGGTTTCGTGTTATGTAATACTAATGAGTGGTGCATAAAGGCACAGTGTTATATTTGCAGTTAGTATATGTTTAGTGTTTTATTTATAGTGTGTATTATACGTCTAGAATAGTCATGTCTAGTATTAAGGAGTTAACAGATTTGGGGAAAGAGTTTGGATTTGCAGGTGAAGAACTGAGGAACTTCGTTCAAGAAGAACATGCCAAGGAGAGGGAACAGCGATTACAGGAACGGGAGTTGGCACGGGAACTGGAAAGAAAGAGGAACGGCGTCAACAGGAAGAGGAACAGAAAAGGTTAGAGATTAGAAGGGACATCGAGCGTGAAAGGGAAGCCCAGAGATCGAAGGAACAGGAACGGGAGAAGGACAGAGAAGAGTTGGCACATAGGAGGGCGATGGACAGACGTTAGAGCTAGCTGAAGTGAATCGAGGTAAGAATGGTATTAAAGAACCTATTAATAAGCTCAAAGGTCCAAAACTGCCATGGTTCGACCAAGATAAAGATGATATAGACAGTTATTTATCGAGGTTTGAGAGGTACGCCGATGCACAAGGGTGGAAGAAGGAACAGTGGTCGTTGCACCTCAGCGCATTGTTAAAAGGTAAGGCGTTGGATGTATATTCCAGGTTACCAACGGATGACTCATTGGATTACGAGAAGCTCAAAGGGGCATTGTTAAAGAGATTAGAACTAACAGAGGAAGGATTTAGGAAAAAATTCAAGACAGCTAGGCCAGAAAAAGGTGAGTCCTTTGTCCAATATTTACTGAGGTCTAAGAATTACTTAGAGCGGTGGTTTCAGTTGCACCGCGTTAATAAAACATACTACGGGGTTATTGACTACTTATTAAGAGACCAGTTATTGGGTATTTGCACTAGGGAGTTGTACTTATTTCTAAAGGAGAAGAGGTTTACAGGAGGTACAGAGATGGCAGAGCAAGCAGATCTATTTGCAGATGCAAGAGGAGGTGGATGTGAGTCTGTAGTATTACAAGAAAGTCGGGACAGAGACAAAGACAGAAGCAGTCGAGATAGCAAGCTAGACCGAGATAGGGGAATGTCTTCAAGTACGCCAAGGGTAAGTGAGAATTCGTATTCTCATTGGAAATGTAACTTTTGTGGTGGAAACCATAGGTCAGTTGATTGCAGGAAGAGAGACGGTAAGCATCGGGTTGTAGCAGTCGAAGATGAAAAGAGAAATGCAGTTGCAAGTGCGGGTATTGAAAATACGACTACAGTCTTCAAGAATGATAGAGGTAACAATTTCTTTAGAGGACGTGGCAGGAACAGAGGTCGTGGTCGCGGATGGATGCATAGGACAGAAAGTTCGAGTTGTGTATTGGTATGCAGTTATAGTCTGGAGCAGTTGGGAGCATGTAAGGCAAGCAATTGTCCGACGAAGGAAGGTAGGGTCAATGGAACGAAGGTCAAGGTCATGAGAGATACGGGAACAACTTGCTCAATGGTACGAACAAATTTAGTTCAAGATGACCAATATTTACTAGGTAAGAGATGTTGTAAGTATATTGGTGGGTCGGAACATTACTTTCGTGCAACGTTAGTAGACGTACAAACGCCGTATTTCAAGGGTGAAACGAAGGCGTTATGTATCAAATCACCGGTGTATGACAAAAATATCATAATTTGGGTTCTATGGGAGCCCATGGGTTACAGGAACCAAAATTGCTTATGCAGCCCTTAAGATAATGCTATAAGGAAGCCCTTGGCCACATTTGTTGTGATAGGATAAGAAATGTAAGAGATACATACTTGTAAACACAGCTTATACACAAAACTTGATGTGGGACGCCGACGCCGGGGTGATTACACAAACTCTCTTATTCTTCGAATAGTCGAGCTAAAAACAAAATTCCCTGCTCACCGAAATACTCGTATCCTTGGGGTAGACCCTATCACCCATGTCGAAGTCCTTGGTTGTCCGTCGCCCTACCATGGCTACTGGAGAATGTAGCCGCATGCCTTCCTTGATACACATAGTCAGGTATCCTAGCTCTGGTAAGTCAGACCTGAAACATGAAAGTGTACAACCAATAGTTGTAAACACCTTTGATGTATATATATATATATATATATTTCACTGAACAATCATGCCATTGGAAGGTATCATACACATGTTTTTATGAAGTGTGTTTACATCTGACATTTTAGATGGTCATTTAAAATAGGTTCAAGCAAAAACGTCATTGCCAATATGCTAAATAGAAATATGTCAGGATCAAAAGTTCTCTCAATATAAGTAACAACCCTGCCCGTGCTTATAAGCTCTCACTACATAAATAAAGACCCTTTTTGCGTTTTCAAACGCTTACAAAAATTAATAACGACCCTTCCCGGGGCTACAAGCTTTCATACCATTAGTAACCAACCCATCCATCAACTGCAATCGCTCACAGCATTAGAAACGACCCATCCCTTGTGTGCACTCTCTCACAACGTTAGTAACGATCCTTCCCGTGGTTACAGTCTCTCACAACGTTAGTAACGATCCTTCCCGTGGTTACAATCTCTCACAACATTAGTAACGACCCTTCCCTTTGTTACAGGCTCTCACAACATTAGTAACGATCCTTCCCGTGCTATCAAACTCTCACAGCATTTGTAACAACACTTCCCGTGGTTGTAACCTATCACAAATTAGTAACGACCCTTCCCGTGGTTTCAAGCTCTCACAACATTAATAACGACCCTGCCATCAACTGCAATCGCTCACAGCATTAGTAACGATCCATCCCTTGTGTGCACTCTCTCACAACGTTAGTAACGATCCTTCCCGTGGTTACAGTCTCTCACAACGTTAGTAACGATCCTTCCCGTGGTTACAATGTCTCACAACATTAGTAACGACCCTTCCCTTCGTTACAGGCTCTCACAACATTAGTAACGATCCTTCCCGTGCTATCAAACTCTCACAGCATTAGTAACGACCCTTCCCGTGGTTACAATCTCTCACATTAGTAACGACCCTTCCCGTGGTTACAGGCTCTCACAACATTAGTAACGATCCTTCCCGTGGTTACAGGCTCTCACGACATTAGTAACGATCCTTCCCGTGCTATCAAACTCCCACAGTATTACTAACGACCCTTCATGTGGTTACAGGCTCTCACATCATTAGTAACGATCCTTCCCGTGCTATCAAACCCTCACAGCATTAGTAACGACCCTTCCCGTGGTTACAGGCTCTCACAACATTAGTAACGATCCTTCCCGTGCTATGAAACTCTCACAGCATTAGTAACTGCCCTTCCCGTGGTTACAGGCTCTCACATTAGTAAAGATCCTTCCCGTGCTATCAAACTCTCACAGCATTAGTAACGACCCTTCCCGTGGTTACAGGCTCTCACAACATAAGTAACGATCCTTCCCGTGCTATCAAACTCTCACAGCATTAGTAACGACCCATCCCGTGGTTACAGACTCTCACAACATTAATAACGATCCTTCCCGTGCTATCAAACTCCCACAGCATTAGTAACGACCCTTCCCGCCGTACCAAGCTCTCACAACATTAGTCACAACCGTGATAAATTTTAAGTGTGAATTGTGCAAAATCAGCCAACAACTGGGATTAAAAGTATATGCCTATCTTTACGTGAATACATAACTGTTCAAATATTTTATAAAATAACAAATTTCGACTAAAGATATGCGTTCAATATAATAATGAAACGATACTTAATTATGATCGCTTGCATGGCTACGGAACTTGTTGTCCTGCGATATTTTTAATGCATGGCTACGGAACTTGTTGTACGGCGACATTTTTAAACAACTGAAGAAGTATGAATTTGTCTTAGTTTCTGTTTACCATTCCAGATCATCCGTGTCCCGGTCTTTCAAAAGTTCGTCGATCTCTTCTTGGCATTTCTTCTGGTACTCGGGATGTTCTGCTAAGGAATACAGTATCCACGAGATGGCGCTCGCTGTAGTGTCGTGACCTTAATTAAACAAGACACTAGTCTAAAATCTAATATATCTCGCATGCACTGATTTGACACGCACGAACAGATTTAATACTTAAGAAAGAATAAATATGTACCTGTGTTTTATCGGTGAATAACATACAGTTAGGAGTTCAGATGCGTAGTATTTAAATCACGAGTGCGTTATCACGAGTGATTTAATTACTCGCATCCGAACGACTAACTGTATGTTATTCACCGATAAAATACAGTTACGTATTTATTATTTCGATTCTAACACAACAATAAACCCTAAATAAACATTGTTTACGCTATTGTTGGGGCACTATATATTATCTCGGAGGTCAAGGTAATCAGGCTGTTATATTTACAGGCTGTTCCATTGGGCGCCCTCGTATGCAAAGTTCTGCATTTCAATACACTAGTAGTCACGTGACAAACAATTAAGTCATTGCTTACGTCATATAGCTTGCGCTGTATGACGTCAAACGTTCTCAGCTTTTTCAAGATGCTTATTAATGTTATATGTACTGATGCGTATGATGCAGGGGCGGATCCAGGATTTCAGCTTAGGGGGGGCGTAAGATTTTGGTCATTTTTCGGGATTGTCTCTAGCCTCATAAAATGGTTGCGGTAGTGCATTGACAGGGTAGAAGTCCGTTTTCAAATAAAATGATTTAACAATGTTTTAATTAAACCACTCATTAGCCATTATGCGTCGAGCGAGCGAAGCGAGCGATAAAAAAATTATACTGAGGGAGTGCATCGAAATTGTTTGATATTTTATCTACAGTAACATGGACATACATGTATGAATAAAAAAAGTCCGTTTTCAAATAAAATGATTTAACAATGTGTTAACTAAACCACTCATTAGCCATTGTGCTCGAGCGAGCGAAGCGAGCAAGAATTTTTTTTATACTGAGGGCGTGCAACGAAATTGTTTGATATTTCATCTACAATAACATGGACATACATGTATGAATAAAAAAGTCCGTTTTCAAATAAAAAGATTTAACAATGTGTTAATTAAACCACTCATTACATTATGCGTCGAGCGAGCGAGAACATTTTTTATACTGAGGGTGTGCATCGAAATTGTTTGATATTTTATCTACAGTAACATAGACATACATGTATGAATAAAAAAGTTTGTTTTGAAATAAAATGATTTAACAATCTGTTAATTAAACCACTCATTAGCCATTATGCGTCGAGCGAGCGAAGCGAGCGAGAAAAAAAATTATACTGAGGGCGTGCAACGAAATTTTATCTACAGTAACATGGACATACATGTATGATCCGGAATTTTTAGGGGGGGCGCGCGCCGGGTGCGCCCCCCCCTGGATCCGCTAGTGTGATGGGTTTATATCGGGTGTGTGCAAGGTTTGGAAGCATGGCGAGGTTGTTGTAATTACCATTTCATTAAAATTACTGTTGAGTTTGTCTTCGTGATGTATATTTACCAAGTGATGTCACATTTCATTAAAATTACTGTTAAATTTGTCTTCGTGATGTATATTTACCAAGTGACGTGTCGCTTCCAACGGATGAAATATACGCGGGGAATTAATGGAACATCTGTATTTTATCGTAGAATAACATACAGCTGTCTCTTTTCTTTGTGTATATGAAAGACTGCGGAGGTCGTGTTAGCATTTTTGATAACCACAATCTTTAACTGTCAAGGTCAATGTCAAATGGTTGCAACGCATATATATATATTATATAGTACATTTTGTTAACAAAATATAAAATTAATAAACTTAGTCTGGTCGATGTAGTCCACCTAGTCCCGAAAAATGCAAGCGTTAATGACCCTACCACCCAGTCCCGAAAAATGCATATACCAGCAAGAGTTAATGACCCTACCACCCAGTCCCGAAAGATGCATATACACGCAAGAGTTAATGACCCTACCACCCAATCCCAAAAAATACATATACCACCAAGAGTTAATGACCCTACCACCCAGTCCCGAAAGATGCATATACCACCAAGAGTTAATGACCCTACCACGCAGTCCCGAAAAATACATATACATACCCTAAGAGTCAACATCAATGTCACAAGAAGAACAAACGTGATTAAGGTAATCGGGGATGTGAGGGGAGGGGAGATGGGGAAGCAAATCGCGCCGTATTACCCAGAATAAATGGTTTAATTAACAGGAACGAATTCTATTTTAACCCGTCCATTTCTTTAGGGCACGAATATATAATATAAAAAAACAAAACACAGTGTTCACATGTCATTAGGACGTATTTATTCACGAATGAGTTAATGAGATCAGTAGTTTGCTACTGGAAGATGGGGTTTGTGCTCCATATGTGACTGGTTTCATAAAGCGTCTTGATAAGTTGTCAACAGATCAATATCTTAAAATTGGATGGCGGGAGGTATACAGTCTGCCTCTACCACAAACAAATCGACCGTCATATATGGCCTAACATGGGCTAAAGATGACGTAAAACACCCTTCAAACAAAGCAATCTATGATATTTACATTAACCCTGATGCATCGTCTTCGATACAGGATGAGATAAAGTCTGTTTGATAAGAAGAAGCAGAATAACGAGGCTATCGTTTGCGTTCTGGAACGGCCTGAGGTATTATCTTATGTAACTTACCTTCGAATAAGAAAGTATCCACTTCGTTTCGGATATCAAGTGGTGACAATCCGTCTCCATTTTCGTCATGCGCAGTCAGCAGAATGTCGAGAAAGTCAAGGTACTTCCGGTCCTGTTGAGTTTCGGTATTTTCCTGAAGGGAGGTTGAACAAGTATACAGTGGGCATGTTATCCATCCAGACTGGACAATATACTGAGTGAAGAGATACATAGGTGAGGACAAGCAACATGTGCGTATGACAACGTTTACATCACATAGCACGTTCTTATAAAAATACATCTCTTAGAAAGTGTGTGTACAAACAAGCACTTAGATGAAAATGTACACCCTGCAGTTTAAATAAGATCTCTTTATTTACACTGAGGAATGGTGCAGTCCCATTTTCGGATGAGACCACAAAACTAACATACATTGGATAATGTTGCAAAACACAGCTGCAGCTGGACGGGTATAGTATAGCATAATCTAAGCTTTTAGAATAAGGTGAAAATACAGTTAGTACCCGGTTGCCAAATTTATATTCATCAAATCAGGAATAGAACATTTTATGGAACGCCAGGACTGTCTTATGAAGTTGCCGATTAATATATTCAGTGCATTTCCCTTTATATGTGGTAGATCTTTCATGATATGCAGTGCATTCTTGATTATATGTTGTAAATAAATCTTTATATATCGTAGAAAAGTATTTATATACAGTAGATTAATCATTATTCAATGCATGTAGTAGATAAACCATTATATGCAGTCCAGTTATCATTATATGTAGTGCAGTTATTATTATAGTTTATCTAATATATCCCCCAGTCGGTGGTGGGGTGATAAGAATCAACCGATTGCTTGTTACTTTGCAGAGGGGTAGAACACCCCCCGAAAAGTAACCCACCTGTAGACCGTGGGTGGCGACCCGTGTCGTTGAAGAAGGGAATCCTGATGGTCGAGTGATGTGGAAATCTGGTAGTTATCTCCGCGTTACAACACACCACTTCGGTCCGGACTTCTACTAGACGGGCGGTCAAATTAGCCCGATCTGATCAATCGGTTTGTCAGCCAGCTATATGGGATCCTAGCTTCTTGTTTAATTTACATCTCTCTCAATCACTCTCGATTAATATCGTTCTCCCCTTTTATTGTGTCCTCTTTAAACATAATGTAGAAGGATCGTTTATGGCGGTGGCTCTAGGGCTTACCATGTATTTGGCTATACTCATGCCACTTTTAGGCTGAACATAAGTGCGGCTCTTCGACTTTTTATTTAAGGGGTTATGTCCGCTGGGTGGTATGGAGGGTCTGATGCGTTAGTTTTATAATGAGTATATTCTTCACGTATTCTTGGCATTTGTGTGTCCTATATCCACAGCAAATGTCCCCTTGTTGGACTCCGAGGTGGGTGAGAAGTGTGGAGAATGAATATTAATTCCCCATCATTGGATCCAAACACGCACAAAAAACTACTCCTGGTATTAAACGATTTCGAGAAGAGTCCGAATCTGATAAGGATATTTCTCATTTAAATTGGCCTCGTTTTCTTAACATTATCTCTCTATAGGATGACAAACCTATCACTAGACTCTCTCCTTTTGTCATCTCCAAGGCTTTACTTGGCATCGCCGGTGAGCCAAGGAGTGTTAAAAAACTCAGTAATTGGAAACTTCTTGTTGGGTTTACCAAAAATCACACTCTGACAACTTCAAACTTTCGTAAGCATCCGTCTTGAGGTTATCCCTCACATTTCTCTAAATTTTTGAAAAGGTGTAGTACGCTCCAGAGAACTGGAGCACTGCACTCTTGAAGAAATAACTCATAATCTTAAGTCTCAAGGTGTGACTGAGGTAACGCGCATCAGTACGAGGCGGGGTGGCAAACTCACTCCTACCAATACTTTTGTGCTTACTTTCAGCACAGCAAATCTTTCAAAGACCATCAAGACTGGATATATCATTTTACCAGTTGACCCCTTTATTCCAAACCCTCTTCGATGTTTTAACTGTCAATTTTTTGGTCACCATAGAGAAAGATGCAAGCGAGCTGCTCCTGTCTGTGTCCTTTGCGGCCATGAGGGAATTGTAAAAGCAAAAATCCCACCTCTTGCATTAACGTCAAGGGGACCTATGGGACTTTTTCTAAGGATTGTCCGAAGTGGAAGCACGAGAGGGAAATACAGAAGGTTAAGATTGAAAAGAACATTTCTTTTTCTGAGGCTAGAACACTTGTTGAGAGTCCTACCCCTCCCACTCCATCTGGAAAATCGTATGCCGATGCGAGTAGGGTTGAGAAACCAGCTACCAGGTCAGTCGCGGCTCATACCGTGTTGACCTGGCCAATCGACTCCGAGAAGTTTACTACTATTCCACTCTCTATTCAGAATTCCTCTAAAACATCTTCAGCCTCACAAACTGTGGTCCTCTTAAATAAGCCTCCTGCCAAACCTCTTGTGGCTTCCAAGCCTAAAACTCCCTCATGTATATCCTCAACAACTCCTACATCTACTGCATCTACTTCATCTATTTTGAAATCGACGGACTCTGGTGCAACCAAGAGTGCACCAAACCCGACGAAATCTTCCAAAGGTTCGTCAAATCCGACGAACTCTCCAAGCAGAATTGCTGCCACGGACGGGACAGCAAGAAAAAAGAAAACTCCCGGGTTAGGGAAGCAGTCAAAAGGATCTGATGATCCGACTGTACTGCACAACAGATTTGGAGACTTGATGATGGAGGTTGATGATCCAGCACATCTGGAACTCCCAAAGTCTCCAAGGTATGCCAAACCCCCAAAGGCCGTAAACCCGTACTTCCGCCTTAGTGACATCAAAATCAAATAAGGTCATTCAACGGAACTGCCGAGGTTTAAAATGTAATTATGATGAAATCAGCTTACTTTTAATTAAACACAACCCTGTTGCATTTTGTCTTCAAGAAACATTCTTGAAGACTAGTGATAAGATGTATTTTAAAAACTATTCATTGTATAACTATATTTGTGATATAGGTGATAAAGCTGCTGGAGGAGTTTCGATTCTCGTGAATCAAAACATTCCTCACAGAACTTGCGTTGAAAACGGGTTTGCAAGCTGTTGCGGTCAGTGTTACGATGCACAGATGTATAAGAATATGCTCCTTATATTTACCGCCCAGTTCTTCACTAGACCTTAAAGATCTAAGTCACCTAGTTGCACAATTACCATCACCTTTTATACTCTTGGGTGATTTTAATGCACACAACTACATTTGGGGCTGTAAAGATATAAACGTTAAAGGCAAGAAAGTTGAACATTTCTTAGCCAAAAACAATTTATGTCTTTTTAATGATAACAAATCACATACTTATTTACATCCAGCTACAGGCTCTCATTCTTCCATTGATTTAACAATATGCGACCCAACGCCCTTGATGGATTTTTCGTGGAGTATTGGTGACGACCTATGTGGAAGTGACCACTTTCAGTTATTTCTTGAAAATATCGGCCCGAAAATACGCAACGATGGAAACTTCGCAAAGCTGATTGAGATACGTTTCAATCTCTTTGTGAGGAACATTTAAAGCCTTCCATTTTCGAGGATGTCGAAGACGCGACTACTCTTTTTACCAAAACCCTTCATGATATAGCTGATCAAACTATTCCAAAAATCTAGGCAAATCCAAAACGCCCACATAAACCATGGTACGATGATGACTGCAAAAAGTCAGTCAGCGATCGTAAAGCTGCATTGAATGGTTTTAACTTGCGGCCAACTCAAAATAATTTAGGTACATTTAGAATGTTTCGTGCGAAAGCCCGCCGTACTATTAAGAACAGCAAGAGGAAATCCTGGAGATCTTATGTCTTTAGGCTGAACTCTCGCTCATCTCTTAAGAAGACGTGGGACATGGTCCGGAAAATAAGTGGTAAAGGTAATTCTAGTTCTGTAAATCATCTTAAAACAGATAATGGAGATATAACATCTGTCAAAGATATTACAAACACGTTGGCAGAAACTTTTCCATAAAGATTTTCTTCTGAAAATTGTCAACCAAATTTTCTAAAAAATAAGAAACTAAAAGAACAGAAGAAGCTGAACTTCCAGTCGATTTGAATCATTTATTAGGGAAGCTTTTGCAAAGAAAGAACATCTAGTCGCTGTATTTTTTGACTTTGAGAAAGCTTATGATACTGCATGGAAGTACGGTATCATGAATGATCTTTATGACCTTGGTCTTAGAGGCCGATTACCAATTTGTATAGAGAAATTCTTAGATGATAGACAGTTTCGTGTCCGAATGGGTTCAACCCTCTCTGATATTCATGAACAGGAGATTGGTGTGCCACAGGGCAGCATACTCTCTGTCACCCTTTTTTCTATAAAAATTAACAGTATAGTTAAATGCATCAGTCCTGGTTTGGATTGCTCTCTATATGTTGACGACGTTGTTATATCTTATCGTGCAAAAAACGTGAACACTATTGAGAGACAACTTCAACAATGTCTCAAAAAACTTCAGACCTGGTCTGATGAAAATGTTTTTAAATTTTCTAAATCTTAAACTAATTGTATGCACTTTTGTCAACAACGTAAACATCATAAAAACCCTCATCTAAAACTGGATGGGTCACCAATACCAGTAGCGGATGAGACAAAATTCATTGGTCTTATTTTCGACCGTAAATTAACGTTTATACCACACAAGTGCCTTAAAGCTCTTGTAAAGTACCTTTAGCGGATCGTAAAGTACTTTTACAACTTTATAGATCTCTTATCAGATCCAAGCTGGACTACGGCTCAATATTACATGGATCGACTCGCAAGTCATACTTGCAGATGCTCGATCCTATACATAATCAATGACTACGACTCACCTTAGGTGCCTTTCGTTCGTCACAAGCCGGAAGTCTATATGTTGAAGCTAATGAACCATCACTGTCTCATAGACGGGACAAACTAGCCCTTCAGTATGCCATTAAATTATAATCTAACCCTTCAAACCCAACATTCGATAATGTTTTTAATCCTAGTTATGAACCTCTTTTTGATCGAAAACCGAAGGCCATTCGACCATTTGGTCTTCGTATTAAACCAAAATTAAGAGCTACTGAAATCGACTTAAATTTGATTGCCAAGTACAATCTACCACAAATTCCACCGTGGACTTTGGAAACACCAACAATTATTTTTGATCTTTGTAATAGTAAAAAATCCAGTACATACCCTACCGTCTTTCAAAGCAAATTTAATGAAATTAAATCGAAATACAGTAACTTCCAACATATATACACAGATGGTTCTAAAGATGGAGATAAGGTAGCTGCAGCACAGCTGTTGTTCACAAACACAGCATAAAGAGCAGCCTGCCTAACATGGCCTCTATCTTTTCAGCTGAACTTAAGGCAACTGAACCTATATTCAGGATTCTGATGATGCCCATTTTGTAATCTTTTCTGATTCCCTTTCATCTCTTCAAGTCCTGGGTAATATGAAACATGATAACCCAGTTGTGCTTGAACTTTTAAAAAAGTACAATTCTCTTACAGTTGATAATGTTATTATTTTCTGCTGGCTTCCAAGCCATGTAGGAATAAGTGGTAATGATAGAGCAGATAGTGCTGTTAAAGCAGCATTAAGTTTGCATATATATGATGCCAAATTACCTTATAATGATTTTAAAAGATGTATTAACACATATATTCGTAACTCTTGACAAGTCGCTTCGGATTTGCCAGTTAACAATAAACTCCATTCAATTAAACCTTACTCGGAGAATGGCGTCCTTCTAGTAGACTCATTCGTCGAGAAGAAGTTGTCTTAGCCCGGTGCAGGATAGGGCATACACGTTATACTCATTCATATTTATTACAAGGTGAGCAATTACCAGAACGTGTACCCTGCTTTACACCGTTAACGGTCAAACACATTTTGTTGGAATGTGTAGACTTTGATCCTATGCGTCAAAGGTACTACAATGTTAATACTATGAAAGAGTTATTGGATACTATAGATTTTAGTCTTCGTTTTAGATTTCCTGAAAGAAATCAGACTATATATATCATTATAATAATCAGACTTTATAAATCATTATAATATGTTCTTATATATATTTACTTGTTTATACACCCGTTGACGGGCATTTGTTGATTTACATTTATACATAGTTTATATTACTACCATATCATCCCTTATTTGTAAATAGTTTTATCTTTATATATTTACATTATTTTTTATTTACTGATTCATTTCTTCATCTTTCATCAGTTTTTGCGCACAATATGACCAATTTTTGTGTCGCCATTCCGTAAAACACCATACATCCATCCATCCGTCCGTCCGTCCGTCCGTCCGTCCGTTCGTTCTTTCGTTCGTTCGTTCGTTCGTTCGTTCGTTCGTTCGTTCATTCATTCATTCATTCATTCATTCATTCATTCATTCATTCATTCTCTAATATATGAGGTCCTTTGAACGTTATATGAAGTAGGTTTGTATTTATATGCAGTGTCTTTATATTCGGTGGTTTCAGTTGCATTATATTCAGTACAAACGGCTTTATACGTGGTGCATTTCTTAGGATATGCTTTTTCTATTATATGCTGTGGGGTTTTCATAATGATGAAATCAATCGGAACACTCGTTTTATAAGATGTTAAGATTTTATCGGAAGTCTAATTTAAAACAAGAGCTGTCGGAGAACAGCGCAGCTCGACTATTCGATTTTTCAGAGAATAATAAATTTATTGCTAGTATATACCATCAGAAAACAAGGCTACAACAATGTGGGGTGGGGTTGGGAGCACAACGTAACTATGTGTAAGAATTGACCAAAACTACACAGAAATATGTAAAAAAAATAAAATTAAAAAAAATGGGGCTGTGGGAGCGGGGTGGAGAGGCGGGAGTGGGTTGGGGGGCAGGGGGTAGGGTGCAACATACATGTGTAAGAATTGACTAAAACAACAAAGAAATATGTAAAAAAAAAAAAAAGTTTCAAGTGCGGGGGGGGGGGGGGAGGGGGGCCAAGAGGCGGGGGAAGGGCGGGCGTGGGAGGGGGCAACAAATATGTGTAAGATTGACAAAAGCAACACAGAAATATGTAAAAAAATAATAATTTCAAGTAGGAGGCGGGCGGAGTGGGGGTTGGGGGAGGGGGCTACATATATGTGTAAGAACTGACTAAAACAACAAAGAAATATTGTAAAAAAAAGAAAGAAAAAAGTTACAAGTGTGTGTGTGTAGGTGGGTGGAGGAGGGGGGAGAGGCGGGGGGTGGGGGGGGGGGAAGGTTGCAACATATATGTGTAAGAATCGACTGAAACAACACAGAAATATGAAGAAAAAAAAAAGATTGGGTTTTGGGGGGGGGGGGGGGGGCAACATATATGTATAAGAATTGACAAAAGCAACACAGAAATATGTAAAAAAATAAATTGTTTCAAGTGGGGATGGGGTCAGAGGAGGGGGGAGCGGGGTGAGAGGCGGGAGTGGGTTGGGGAGTGGGGGGTGGGGAGGGGGGCAACATATATGTGTAAGAATTGACTAAAACAACAAAGAAATATGTAAAAAATTAAAAATAAAAATAAAAGTTTCAAGTGGGGGTGGGGTTGGGGGGTGGGGGGGGGGGGGGTGGGGGGGGGGGGGGCAGCAACATATATGTGTAAGAATTTACAAAAGCAACACAGAAATATGCAAAAAAAACAAAAATATAGTTTCAAGTAGGGGTGAGGTTGGGGGTGGAGGTGGGGGTGGGGGAGCGGGGTGAGAGGCGGGAGTGGGTAGGGAGGGGGATGGGGTGGAGGGGGCAACATATAATGTTAAGAATTGACAAAAGCAACACAGAATATGTAAAAAAAAAAAATCAAGTGGGGGGGGGGGTGCGGGGGAGGTTTGGAGTGGTTTGGGGGGCGGGGGGAGGGGGCAACATATATGTGTAAGAACTGACTAAAACAACACAGAAATAAGTAAAAAAAAACTAAAATACTTTCAAGTGTGTGTGTGTGTGTGGTGGGGGGGGGGGGGGGAGGGGGGAGAGACGGGAGTGGGGGGGGGGGGGGGAGGTGGGCAACATATATGTGTAAGAATTGACTAAAACAACACAGAAATATGAAAGAAAAGAAAAAGATTTTCAAGTGGGGGTGGGTTAGTTTAAACTGATTTATTTTACATCGATTGTAACGAAAGCTCTTTGAACTTATTTGAATCACTCTCGATGTCTTCCTGGGTAGAACCAGTACTAAGCAAATGCAGATAAAGTGTCTTGGCACAGGGGACACAACGCATATGGCAATCTCGGGGATCGAACCACGACTTTTTTCGATAATGGGTCCAACGTTTTACCACTAGACCACAGGCGCTCCACGTAGTGGGGGTGGGTTGGGGGATGAGTGGTTTGGGGTGGTTGGTGGGGGGGATGAGGGGGCAACATATATGTATAAGAATTGGACAAAAGCACACAGAAATATGTAAAAAAAAATAGTTTCAAGTGGGGGTGGGGTGGGGGAAGGGAGCGTGGGTGAGAGGCGGGAGTGGGTTTGGGAAGTGGGGGGAGGGGGCAACATATATGTAGTAGAATTGACTATAAACAACAAAGAAATATGTAAAAAAAATAAAATAAATAATAAATGTTTCAAATGGACGTGGGGGTGGGGGGGGGGGGGGGGGGGAGGGTGGGGGGGGTGAGAGGCGGGGGTGGGGGCAGCAAAATATATGTGTAAGAATTTACAAAAGCAACACAGAAATATGTAAAAAAACAAAAAAAATACTTTCAAGTGGGGGTGAGGTGGGGGGGAGCGTGGGTGAGAGGCGGGAGTGGGTAGGGAGGGCGGGTGGGGGGGGGGGGGGGTGGAGGGGGCAACATATATGTGTAAGAATTGACTAAAACAACAAAGACATATGTTAAAAAAAAAAGAGTTTCAAGTCTGTGGGGGGGGGGGGGGGGGGGGGGGGGGGGTATTGCAACAGGTGGGTGAAGTAATGACATGCATAATGCTATAACAAATCCCCAAACCAAAATTATAGATATATACATGCTTACATGCAAACCTAAAATCTGGGGGGCAGGCGGCGGGGAGTATTGCAACATATGTGGGTGAGTAATAACATGCATAATGCTATAACAAATCCCAAACCAAAATTATAGATATAATTATACATGCTTACATGCAAACCTAAATCTGCCTTTATTTCACATTGTATAGGCCATCACAATTTGGGTTCCATGGAGCCCAGAATTTGCAGAAGACAAAATACTTATCCAACCCTTTACAACATACTATAAGGAAACCAATTCCAAAATTTAGTTCAGCTAGGACAAGAAATGTAAGAGATATAGACCTGTAAACACAGCTTACACGCAAAATTTGATGTGAAACAGACTATTTTAAAGGCTATCAGAATTTGGGTTCCTTGGGAGCCCAGGGGTTACAGGAACCAAAATTACTTAAGCAGCCCTTATGACAATGCTATAAGAAAGCTAATGGGCCAAATTTGGTTTGTGCTAGGGTAAGAATTGTAAGAGATATAGACTTGTAAACACAGCTTACACGCAAAATTTGATGTTAAATGGGCACATTTTATGGCTATCTTAATTTGGGTTCCATAGGAGTCCATGGGTTACAGGAACAAAATTGCCTTATTGCAGCCCTTAAGATAATGCCTATAAGGAAGCCCATGAACAAATTTGGGTTGTGATAGGATAGAAATGTAAGTGTATTAGACTTGTCAACACAGCTTAAACGCAAACCCTTGATGTGGGCGCCGAAGCAGACGCCCAACGCCGGACGCCGGGGTGAATACATAACTCTCTTATTCTTCGAATAGTCGAGCTTAAAAACGAAAAAAAACACCTACCTACTCCATTTTTGCTCTACTGGCCATCCGATATGAACCAAACTTTAACAGATCTATGAAAGCCTGGATAAGTTCGAATCCAGTCAGATCGAACCAGTAACACGCAGAGTTATGGGCCTTTGATTTAGTTTTAAAATGCTATATTTTGCCTCGTTAAGACGATAGGGCGTCATTTCTTTCACCCAGTTATTCACAAATACCAAATTGTTAATATCATGACAGCTTGGATAAGTCCGAAACCAGGCCAGATGGACCATTTAACACTAGAGTTTTGGCCCGTTGATTTCTGAAATGTGCTATATTTTGCCTCGTTAAGACGATAGGGCCTTCATTTTTCATCCGATCTTTTTACAACTTTACCAGATTGTTACTATCAATGAAATTTCAAACAAGTTCGTAAATCCAGCCCAGAGTCGGATCATTATCAGCGGATGTTATAGCCCTTGATTTAGTTAAAAATGCTATATTTAGCTTCGTTTAAGACGAAAGAGCCTCATTTGGCGGATTTCAATGAAACGGTTAGGGATGGATCTAGTTCCAGGTGTGCTGATAACATGCCCGTGTTTCAGTAGCTGCAGAGCGTCCACAGGACCTCTTTGGCTCTTGTTTTCAATGCTTTAGCGGAAACAAACTTGTTTTGCCAAAACAGGGAGGCAGAGCGACACATAACACAGAGGAGGGTGACAACATTACAGATGGGATGAAGGGTGACACATAAAGAGAGAAAAGGTGGAACAGTATAGAGGGGGACGCATGACCATAGAGGAAAGGGTGGCACATTACAGATGGAAGGGTGACACTTACATAGGGGAAGAGTGACACCTACAGAAGGGATAGGTGTGACACATTAAAGAGAGAAGGGGTGGACACATTACAGAGTTGAAAGGTGGACACCTTACAGAGGGGAATGGTGACATTGCAGAGGAGAAAGGGTGGCATAGTACAGAAAGGGTAGGGTGACACATTGCAGAGAGATTTGGTGACAATCACACATTATCAAAGGCTAGTGTGACATTCTTAAGAGGAAGGATGACACATACAGAGAGAGAGGAAGGGTGGACAACATTACAGAGCGGACGGTGGACTCATTACTGAGAGAAAGGGTGGACCACTTACAGAGGAAGGGTGACAATTACTGGGGAGGGTGACACATTGCAGAGGGGAAAGGTGATTCATTGTAGAGAGAAAGGTGGCACATTACAGAGGGGAAGGGTGACACATTGCAGACGAAAAAGGGTGACAGTGCACATATAG
>JAWPHD010011576.1:0-82720 GCA_037043455.1 Cyrtodaria siliqua
TATGAAGTATAGCTAATATACTGCAGTGACTATGCTGATGTGTTGGACTCCCTGGTACATATATATCCAAATGCTATGAAGTATAGCTAATACACTGCAGTGACTATGCTGATGTGTTGGACTCCCTGGTACATATATATCCAAATGCTATGAAGTATAGCTAATACACTGCAGTGACTATGCTGTTGTGTTGGACTCCCTGGTACATATATATCCAAATGCTATGAAGTATAGCTAATACACTGCAGTGACTATGCTGATGTGTTGGACTCCCTGGTACATATATATCCAAATGCTATGAAGTATAGCTAATACACTGCAGTGACTATGCTGTTGTGTTGGACTCCCTGGTACATATATATCCAAATGCTATGAAGTATAGCTAATACACTGCAGTGACTATGCTGTTGTGTTGGACTCCCTGGTACATATATATCCAAATGCTATGAAGTATAGCTAATACACTGCAGTGACTATGCTGATGTGTTGGACTCTCTGGTACATATATATCCAAATGCTATGAAGTATAGCTAATACACTGCAGTGACTATGCTGATGTGTTGGACTCCCTGGTACATATATATCCAAATGCTATGAAGTATAGCTAACACACTGCAGTGACTATGCTGATGTGTTGGACTCCCTGGTACATATATATCCAAATGCTATGAAGTATAGCTAATACACTGCAGTGACTATGCTGATGTGTTGGACTCCCTGGTACATATATATCCAAATGCTATGAAGTATAGCTAATACACTGCAGTGACTATGCTGATGTGTTGGACTCCCTGGTACATATATATCCAAATGCTATGAAGTATAGCTAATACACTGCAGTGACTATGCTGATGTGTTGGACTCCCTGGTACATATATATCCAAATGCTATGAAGTATAGCTTATACACTGCAGTGACTATGCTGATGTGTTGGACTCCCTGGTACATATATATCCAAATGCTATGAAGCATAGCTAATACATGCAGTGACTATGCTGATGTGTTGGACTCCCTGGTACATATATATCCAAATGCTATGAAGTATAGCTAATACACTGCAGTGACTATGCTGTTGTGTTGGACTCCCTGGTACATATATATCCAAATGCTATGAAGTATAGCTAATACACTGCAGTGACTATGCTGTTGTGTTGGACTCCCTGGTACATATATATCCAAATGCTATGAAGTATAGCTAATACACTGCAGTGACTATGCTGATGTGGTGGACTCCCTGGTACATATATATCCAAATGCTATGAAGTATAGCTAATACACTGCAGTGACTATGCTGATTTGGTGGACTCCCTGGTACATATATATCCAAATGCTATGAAGTATAGCTAATACACTGCAGTGACTATGCTGATGTGTTGGACTCCCTGGTATATATATATCCAAATGCTATCAAGTATAGCTAATACACTGCAGTGACTTTGCTGTTGTGTTGGACTCCCTGGTACATATATATCCAAATGCTATGAAGTATAGCTAATACACTGCAGTGACTATGCTGTTGTGTTGGACTCCCTGGTACATATATATCCAAATGCTATGAAGTATAGCTAATACACTGCAGTGACTATGCTGTTGTGTTGGACTCCCTGGTACATATATATCCAAATGCTATGAAGTATAGCTAATACACTGCAGTGACTATGCTGATGTGTTGGACTCCCTGGTACATATATATCCAAATGCTATGAAGTATAGCTAATACACTGCAGTGACTATGCTGATGTGTTGGACTCCCTGGTACATATATATCCAAATGCTATGAAGTATAGCTAATACACTGCAGTGACTATGCTGATGTGTTGGACTCCCTGGTACATATGTATCCAAATGCTATGAAGTATAGTTAATACATGCAGTGACTATGCTGATGTGTTGGACTCCCTGGTACATATGTATCCAAATGCTATGAAGTATAGCTAATACACTGCAGTGACTATGCTGTTGTGTTGGACTCCCTGGTACATATATATCCAAATGCTATGAAGTATAGCTAATATACTGCAGTGACTATGCTGATGTGGTGGACTCCCTGGTACATATATATCCAAATGCTATGAAGTATAGCTAATATACTGCAGTGACTATGCTGATGTGGTGGACTCCCTGGTACATATATATCCAAATGCTATGAAGTATAGCTAATATACTGCAGTGACTATGCTGATGTGGTGGACTCCCTGGTACATATATATCCAAATGCTATGAAGTATAGCTAATATACTGCAGTGACTATGCTGATTTGGTGGACTCCCTGGTACATATATATCCAAATGCTATGAAGTATAGCTAATATACTGCAGTGACTATGCTGATGTGGTGGACTCCCTGGTACATATATATCCAAATGCTATGAAGTATAGCTAATATACTGCAGTGTCTATGCTGATGTGGTGGACTCCCTGGTACATATATATCCAAATGCTATGAAGTATAGCTAATATACTGCAGTGACTATGCTGATGTGGTGGACTCCCTGGTACATATATATCCAAATGCTATGAAGTATAGCTAATATACTGCAGTGACTATGCTGATGTGGTGGACTACCTGGTACATATATATCCAAATGCTATCAAGTATAGCTAATATACTGCAGTGACTATGCTGATGTGGTGGTCTCCCTGGTATATATATATCCAAATGCTATGAAGTATAGCTAAGCAACTGCAGTGACTAGACTGATGTGGTGGACTCCCTGGTACATATATATCCAAATGCTGTGAAGTATAGCTGATATATTGCAGTGCCATTATTTGCGATACTAATAAAGTTGTTATTAGGTCTGTGACATAGCCAAATATCTGAAACTCCTGCATTATCACAGTTGAAGGCTTTGTTATGCTTTATGTTTGCATGGTGCTAGATATAGTATGCTAGAACTTATACTTATACTGCAAAAACAAGGGCAGGACATGGTGACACACACAGACTAATAACGTTTTACTTAGTCTATACGTTTAAGAAACTATAGTCTAAAGACAATAATGGTGTGATTTTAAACATCTAAATGCGGTGATTTTTAATATTTTGTATATGAAAACTGTATTGGCTGTTTTAATGTTTTTTATCACATAACTTACGGTGTGGGAGTGGAATAAGGAATATTTATAGCATGATTTTTCGAGTATATGCGATTTATACTGCTTCTCGAGGACTGCAGGGCCGAGAGTGCAGTATAAATCGCATACGAGAAAAATATGCTATAAATGTTTTGTACTAGAGCCATTACCCATCTACGCATGTGCAAGAAGTTTTAGGGCGTTGCAGTTTTCAGTAAAATTAACAGCTCGAACCAATTAAGAAATAGCATTATCACGCGACATGAGCATGACCCATGTTTTGATTATTGTAGCCAATCGCCTTTGTATATTATTGGGCAATGTCAAGGAGTGCTGTTTTGTCGTTTTGATTGACAGCTGTGTTGTAAATTACAACTGCGCGTGCGTAAAGTTATAACTGCCGAATCTGTCATTTATAGCACGGCTGAAATATACCGGCATTTATAAGTCACTGGCTTATATGATGCAGCACTAACTCAATGATTGCTGATTGACCGAGAGTGAAGAACCCCTTCGTCCCGCCAGCGTGGAACGACGCCAGGAACAACTATAACTGTGAGGGAAGCCTGGCGCCGTACACGGAGCGAAGGGGTCAGCAACCTGCGTGCCAGAAGAGTATAGAACTATCCTACGTTAGTTGCTATAAACACCGGGGACGCAGGTTGCAGTTGGCGGGTGTGGCCCTAAAGGGGATCGCCCAGTAGCGTAGACAGCACCACCTAGACGTCGTTCCAGATCCCCCCACTTCACCGCCACAGCGACAACCACAGAGCGACAGCGACTTGTAAAAGGTCGATGCGCGATGGTACGATGGACCATCGTACCATCGTACCATCGCGTTTAAAGTCGATGCATGATGGTACGATGGTACGATGGCGATGGTACGATGGCGATGACGCGATGGACCATCGTACCATCGCCATCGTACTATCGTGTCATCGCCATCGTACCATCGTGCCATCATATGCGATTTATACTGCACTCTCGGGCCTATGGCCCTCGACAGCAGTATAAATTTATATTGCACTCTCGGGCCTATGGCCCTCGAGAGCAGTATAAATCGCATATACTCGAAAAAAATACCTTTATCTTTGATATATCACTAGTTATATAAGTATGCAAATAAGCCCAGTATGCGCTGTCAAAAAAAATCGATAATGACTATGATCCAATTCCCACGCTTTAAGTCGGTTTCGTGTGTTAAAACGACAGGCAAAATGCAATAGAAGTCCATATGTGAGTTATGTTATAAATAGAATCTAACACTCGGTCTCATTCATTATTAAATTTATTAAACTCATTAGCAAAATAATACAATGCTCTGCAAGAGCCTCGCATTATATTATTTTGCCAACTCGTTTAATTCATAATTTTCCATTGAACAGTTGTTGAGACTTTGTCTTATTTTCGGTAGTTGATAAAATGTGTGTTACTCGGTTTTTATCCTTAGGTTCTATAGTAAAATAAAAATCTTTGGCAGTGTAAAAAGACGATAATTTTGGAACGCCCTAAAACTTCTTGCACACGCGTACTTGGATAAATGGTAGTGGTACAAAACATTTATAGCACATTTTTATCGTATGCGATTTATACTGCACTCACGGGCCTACGGCCCTCGAGAAGCAGTATTAATCGCATATACTCGAAAAAAATACCTATATTTTTGATATATCACTAGTTATATAAGTATGCAAATAAGCCCAGTATGCGCTGTCAAAAAAAATCGATAATGACTATGATCCAATTCCTACGTTTTAAGTCGGTTTCGTGTGTTAAAGCGACAGGCAAAATGCAATAGAAGTCCATATGTGAGTTATTGCATACATAAAATCTCAAAACTCAAACTGTGCAATATACCTATGTACGTCATGTCCGCGAGGCGATACCGACGTCAAGGATGTCAATGAAGTCCTTACACAAGTCGGTCATACAACTAAAAATAAGATTATTGATATCAATTCAGCTTTCTATGACAAGCAACAGCAACTGAGATCCCATTACTACAAACCACGCGACAATATTCATCTATCAAGATCCGGCATCAAACGTGTACTTGGAACTATAAACCAACATCTCCATATTGTGGACAACTTTGAAACATCGGTCTTCCCCATCAGTCAATATGCCGGACCAGTTGCAAGTAATATAAACGACCAAAGAAGGACATGAAACGGTAGCAGCTATTTGCAACAGACCAATGAATCACGTTATTTAAGATCCAGAAATTATTTAAGTGAAGATAGACAAAAACAACAAAATGGAGACCTATGGCTATCAAACAGACAACATCAACGAAAACATGAAGGCAGTAACGAAAATATGGATAATTACCAAAACCAGTACAACAGGTATCTCTGCCCAAGTCAACCTACTGAATATCAACTGGAGGAGCGATGTATGAAATGCGGCCTAACAAATCATACAACAGCAGAATGTCGACACCAAAACCAAGTTCAATGTTTTAAGTGCAAGTTCTACGGCCACAAAGATTCATCGGGTTTGTGTTGGAAGAAATAGGACATAGGCAAATATGCCACAACTGACAATGGAACATTAGATGAAAGTTTTACATCAAACAGGTACACTGTATTGGACTGTATATGTGATAAATGTGATCAAACAAAGTGTTTGTGTATGTCGATAAACGATGAACACATTAATCAGTCAGAAAGTTTTTGCATTTTGGATAGATAGATTCTTTATTTCCTCCAATGTACAGGAGAGCATATACATATAATTGTAACATATAATACAAATTCAAAATTTAACATTAGCGAACGTTAACATATATCTATAAATATAATGGATCAAGACTATATACATACATCAATACATGTTGATTACAGATTATTTTACAATTAGACTATAGATGAGTTCAGAATTTGAACTAAATGCTATTTATATGAATCATATTTTGCTATGTATTACCATATGCATGACTCTTGCCGAAACGAAACACAAGAAGACAAAATGGTGCAATATACTCCTAACCTTATATATTAACATGTACCATATTTATGACTCTTGCTGAAACGAAACTCAAGATGTAAAAATGGTACAGTTTACTCAGCTTAAATTAGTTCAACATGTATCATAGTTATGACTCTTGCCGAAACGAAACTCAAGATGTAAAAATGGTACTGTTTACTCAGCTTAAATTAGTTCATGCCTACTCTCATAATTAATAATATAGACTTATTAAACATAGTAGGAACCACTATTGAAAATATTATTTCATTTTCTATAATAAAACACATAAAATCTAAAGTATTTATGTAGTAATGTATATCTACACAAAATAATTAAAGAATATTCCCAGCATTCAAAACGGAGTCGTAATATCGTCAGCTGCTTGCTGGCATTACTGAAAAAGACACTTATCCATTATGTATTTTAAATACACTTATAGTAATTAATTACACCTTCGTGACAATAAGCTGCATTACTATGTATAATTAAAACTAGTATGAACCATTTTTACAATAATAGCCAACATGTTATCAGTTTCAGATTCAATTGTCGAAAAGTGTTTGAATCCTGATAATAATATGCATATCTGATCTCGAGGACCTTTAAGAATAAACTCTTTGTATGACTTTAATCCAATAGTTTGTATTAATGCATTCCACAGTTTTTGTCTCGCGGAGTCATTAACTGAACAGTAATGCATAATATGTAATAATAAGTTGTCTACTAACAAATCACACATTTTACACTTTTCAGAGCGACTAAAAGAGAACAGTTTTCCAAGTATTAATATTGCAGTATAGCAATGTTTCTTTAAATCAGGTCTTTCCCTGCTTAATTTCCAAATATCACTTGGTTCCAAATTGTTAAATAAACAATAGCATGGTATTTCATTTAACTTAAGGCCTATTCGTGAGAGCCTTTGGTTTGATTCCAGATCGCACACCTTAGTTTTCAAAAGGTGTTTCAATGAGTATTTTGACGGAATATTCGACGTTGCTACAAAACTCTCTAGTAAATAAAATATATTATATTTTTTAAGCAGTCTGTGTATATCTGGAATATAACCTAACACTTGGTTGTCATTATTCAAAAAACTCATCAACCTATTTATAAATATCTGCTTCGCGAGGTATTTATTTGGTAATCTACACAATTGACCAAAAAATTGTATTTTTTTAAAGTCAATTACGGTTTCAATTGGCGAAATTCCAAGAGCACTTAAAGCTATATCAGTGCTTGTATATGTAGGCAGTTTTTGGATATATTTGACACAGAATCTGTGTGACCTCTCCAATTCTAATACATTTGAAGGAGAAAGCGAATTCCACAGTTCACAGCCATACAGCGCTTTTGATAACACGATTGTGTTGTAGATTGTCAAGGATGTTAACGGATTGAGCCCATGTGGGTGAATTCCGCTATTTATCAGACTTAAAAAGGTACCTCTTAATTTTGTATTGGACTCATGAATAGAGTCATTTATGTCCATATATTTATCTATACGAATACCAAGATGAGTATAGAATTGGACTTCATTTATTATTTGGTTCGCACCAAGAGTCCATTGCCTGGTGTTACGATCAAATTCAGCCTGTGTTTCATTAAATACTATCACTGCACATTTTTTAATATTGTAATCAAAGCGCCATTTCATAGCATATTTATAGCACATATCAAACATCTTATTTAACCCATTTTTAGATAATGATATGAGGACCATATCATCAGCAACAGTAGGGGATCCTGCATTTAAGTTATACATACAGAAACCAAGTCCACTGTTTTCTAACTCTTTGATTAGCCCATCTATGAAGAGAAGGTACAGAATTGGGGAACTTTTGCCACCTTGTCTAGTGCCTTGTTTTACATAAAACCAGTCTGAAATACAGCCTTAGTTTTTTACGCAACTTTGCATATTACGATACATATTAGCAAACGTTAAAAATATGTTGTCATCTATTTCGGTCTCAAACAATTTAAGGAGCATTCCATTGTGCCAGAGACGATCAAATGCTTGGCGGGCGTCCATGAGACCAACAAATACTTTGCTTTTGTTTTCTTTACCGTAGAGAATACACTCTTTAAATAAAAATGATGTCATCATGCACCCTAGTTGCTCCTGAAAGCCCCCTTGTAGAGGACTTAATCTTGATAACATTTTTGCCTTTGAGCGACGTAATAATATGTCTTCGTAGATTTTCAAAGTCGTTTGAGTAAGGGTGATCGCCCTGTAATTGTCCGGGTCATCTTTTCGCTTTCTCCCACCTTTATGTAATACTGTTATAATCCCTTTATTCATATCAGAAGGAATGTAGCTTAGGCGTAACATAGCTGAATATAGATTAGCTAAAAGGTTACTTATTACTATCCCGCCATATATGTAATGTTCATAATAAACATTGTCCAGGCCACAGGCTTTACCACGCTTGCACACATTCAGCGACATATTTACTTCTTCATGAGTTACGTTAATGACGTCATGTGTGTGAGTAGATGCTAAAATATTATTTACTCTAACATCAACAGATTTTTTCCAAGCATCATCATACATCGCGTTTGAGCACGGAGTATATAACTTTGTAAAATACTGTTTCCATTGATCAGTTATATTATTTATGTCTCGATAAACAACCCCATTAAATTTAATTTCGGCCCCTGCTTTCGAATTGGATCGTTTTCTGCGAGAACGCACAAGTTTCCAAAAGTCAGTTTTGTTCATTTCTGCCATTTTATCTATTTCTTCATTTAACTGGCTTAAATATAGTTGAACATGAAACCTATGTTTTTTCCTAAACTTCGATTTAGCTACTTTATATGATTCAAATGAATTCACGGATCTATCCCTTGGACGACCGTCAATAAGCCACGCATTGCGTCTATCAGTCATAAGTTTGTGTAATTCAGTTAGCTGCGGGTTCCAATATGGTTTGAGAAAATGTTTAAATTTTGATTTGGGAAAACACTTTTCAGATGCCCCACCTACTGTATGTGTGATTATATTGTATGCCTGATCAACTTCAGTGTATTCGCTTAAATACGCACCCTGTAGATTGTGTAGCTCGAATGTATTTTTGAGCATTTCCTGATAACTTTGTATATCCCTTGGAATTACCTTCCGCCAATTGACACCATACGTTGTAGACAAATCATTTTTATTTGAGTAATAATTTACATCAAAAACAGGTACATTTATACTACATATAATTGGCCTATGCCTCGATACATTCAAACAATGGTCATCTACAATTTCGCACTGATGTATGCAGTCAATTTTTTCTAACGGCAGCATAATATAATCAATGATTGATTCACAGCTTTCATCGTACGATACAAAGGTAGATTTTGCACCAGTGCATAAATCTAAGCTATTCGCAGCGATCAAGTTAGTGTCAAATAAAAATTGTTTCAAGTACCGCTCCCTACTATTACCAGTTTTACTACCCAAGCAGTTAGCATTAAAGTCACCTGTGAAAATCACACATCCATTATCTGAGTAAAGACTCCACAGGTTATATAATTTATCAACATAATTTCTATAGTGTTCAATAGGATGATTGCTGCAGGGTAAATACACTTGAAAAATAAACACAAACTGTTGGGGTGTAATCTGTAATTGTATGCCTACTATTCTGTCGTCGTCAATTGTTAAAGGGGTCACGTATCTATCATGTCTAATGTGCCACATAAGGGCGACTCCCCCTTTACCAATTCGCATATTCGTAGCACTTTGAAAGCTACGATCTGATACAGCATGTGTTTTATAGTTATTATCTATGATATCTATAAAGTGTAAATTTGTATTGGATAGCCAGTGCTCGGACAATCCACATATATCTATATCCTTTGAGTAAAGAGAAGCGCATAGGTATGTGCTACTTGACATTATACCTGTCACATTCCATGACATAATTTTTAAAGGGCGAATAACGGTCATTTCTAACTTGAGTAAAGATGCACATTACATCGGTATGCATTGATCTAATCGACACTAGTATTCAATTGAGAATGCACATTGTAAGTCTCATACTCGATAGGTCCACCATCTGCATTATATCTATACCCATCCTTAACCACACGCTGCGAACGACCGTATGAATTTGCGGCTGTTTGCTAGTCTGCCTTTAGAAAGCCAAGGTTTGCATACGACATCGCGGGGCCAAAAGCCGCTTTTATCGAGTTTCGCACTTTGACTGTTGGCCTCAACATTGAGTTGTATAACAACGTCGTCATTTGAGCGTTTAGAAGGAAAAATTCTAACTGCAGTTACTTTGGGGCCACGGCGCTTTACGTAAGACGCTATTTTACTTTCAGTAATTGTATTGGTAAATCCGCCTACATAGAAACGGAGTGTATGCTTTTTAACATAAACGCTATAATCTTCTTCGCTTTCAATGTCGTCGCGATGCGTTATTCGTACCGGAATTCCATTCTTACGCGGAGCGCTTGGAGTTCCTATATTATGAATGATACTCTTGAACGTGACCTGTCTATTACCAGGCTGTTTGTTAACGTCGCGACGGCCACTTTTATCTGCGTCTTTCTTAATCGCATTTGAATAAGATATGTCCTTTTGCTGATACACTGCCGCATTACCGTTTCTAACCGGAAGCGTCGATACTTCCGTAGGGAAAGAACCAGGTTGAGCACTAGATACAAAGCCAGACAGAAAGTCGGCAATTTCGCTAAGATTCGCATCATTAGATTTAGGATTATTTAGCGTTGGCATAGTAGTGTTACCAAAACTGTCACACGGTTCCATCTCTTCTGATTCGCCTACGCCGCCGGGTGGAAAAATAACAACACCCAGAGAGGGAGCTGAATCAGTACAAGTCAATGAGTTTAAACTCTTATCACCTGAGAGGTTATATTCCATATTCTCTAACTCACCTACGCCGCCAGTGGGAATTTCATCCACCAGAGACGAAGGAGAGTCAACAGAAGACAACGGAATGTTAATATTGGAAATAAGCACAATTTCATCAGTTCTAATAAAGGTTTCGATGACATCAAGTCTATGGCATATTGCGCTTATGTCAGATTTTACTGCCTCGTTATTTTCCAACGTGTTATGTTCAGATATAATGTCAGTTCTAATATTGGTGTCTTTAACGGATATCACGTACGTTAGAGCATCGTTAACACTACACATAGTATCCTTCAATATCTTGAATTGATCTGCATTTTGTTTTTCAAGAAGCAGATTTGTTTGCTTTAACATCAGCACTTCCGCCTGGAGACTGGACAAATTTTGTTTTATGGCAGAGACATCTGCACTACACTGGCAGGTTGTGTTAGGTAGATGAGTTGAAGTTGAGGCACTGCGAGGTCTTGTCGGCACCCTCACACGACCAGTGCTAATCATGTCCTTCAATTGAGTGGCACTGTCGCCCTCCAAGACTGACAACAACGTATGAATGTCGTTTGCAAGCTTAACTGGCACGGTGTCGCCTCTCCGTGTATATTGGCGGCGTTTTAATTCCGCTTGCAGACCATATGGGAAGTCTTCTTCTTCACGGATGGTTTCGAACAACATGGAGCGTGTATGCTCAAGGTTGGCCTCACATGACGCATAATCCCGCAGCAAAGTTGCCACAAACAAGTCCGTGGGATAGTCTCGAAAGAGAGTAGTTAGACGATGATATTCATTGAGATCTGCGTCGACGGCATTCTTATCACAACTGAATGAATCACCCGCCACTGATGAAAATGGCACTTTTACCTCAGTATTGTCAGACATGAGGACTGGTTCCAATTCTGTGAGACTTGTGTCGCTTACAACTTTACAGTCCGCCATCATTTGTATGTTGGATAATCAATTTGTATTGCTTTTCATAACACGCCCAAGGCCAGAGTCAAATACCGATTGATCGTATGAATATGAGCTAACAGTAAACCAGATCCTTCAGTGTGAGGGATTAGCTACAAATAAGCTACACTCTTAATGCCCGAGGCAACTTTGCACAAGCACAGATAAATGTAGCGCGGGTTCCATCATGGCCATTTTGTCATTTTTCAAACAAAGGAAAATTCTTAGAAATAAGATATCGTCTCTTTCCAACAACGTTTTTAAAATTAGTTTTATCACATTGGAAGGAAAATGTACTTATCTTACACGTAGTGTTTTACTTTACACCATAATATCCATATTTTATATTTAAATCCAGGTTTTAACAGAGCTAATTTTTCACACCTGCACTGGCCACATTATATATCACCGATCAAAATGACCAACACGACAATTATGACTTATCAACACTGTATGACACTTCTTATCAACATAAAAGTAACATATACCATGATATAACACTTGATGAAAATTTGAATTATGATGTTACTTCATCCATCAGTACCCAAAACTCTTTAAATTTAGGGTTAACATGGAAAGGCTTTAAAATAGGCCACATTAATATTCAAGGTATACAAAATAAATTTGACCAAATTGATATAATATTAAACAATGCAAATAATGATATTCATATTTTTGGACTAAGCGAAACAAAGCTTAAATGTTTTCATCCTGACAACTTCTTCCAACTGGACAACTATCAGTTATTTAGAAAAGACAGAGTAATTTCAAAAGAACGAAAGGAAGAAGGGGGTGGAATTATTGTCTATGTAAGGAATGGCATTAAGGTTGAGAGAAGGAGTGATATTGAGACGAATGAAATTGAATGTTTATGGTTAGAAGTGTTTCCAAAAAAATCGAAGAGCTTTCTGGAAGGTATGATTTACAGGCATCCAAATGAAACTATTTTATGGAATGAAAATTTTGAAAATGTTATAGAAAAGGTACTAGAATCACAAAAAGAGATGTATTTGTTAGGAGATTTTAATAGGGACCTGTTAAATGAACAGATAAAAAAGTCATGGCTAGAATATATGGAACCATTTGGTCTATTTCAAAAAGTAACTAAAGTAACTAGGAAAGCCACAAATTCAAAAACCCTGATAGATCATATATACTGCAATGTGCAAGCAAATATTAGCTCTATCGATGTCCCTCAAATAGGATTAAGTGACCACTTTCCTATATTTCTTACTCGAAAAACAAATTGTGCACAGCCTAAATTGTCGCATCATACTATATCATACCGGTCTTACAAACATTTTAATGAGGACAATTTCATACACGATCTGCAGTCTGCACCATGGGATATAATCAAAGTATTTGATGACACAAACGAAATTGTAGACACATGGTCATCTATGTTTTTGAATATTATAGACAAACATTTGCCGATAAAATCACATAGGGTAAAGTATAAACAACAGCCAAAGTGGATAACGCCTGATATTATTGATGCCATAAAGACGAGAGATAGATACAAATCATTAAATGATGAAAATCAATACAAAATATGGCGAAATAAAGTTGTTACACTTATTAAACAATCCAAAAAAGCACAATATTCAGCTTTGATAATAGAAAACAATAATAAACCTGGTAGCGTATGGAAATTATTCAAAGAAATAGGAGTCAATAAAAGAAATAGCAACTCAAATATTCCTTCACTTAAAATTGATGAAAATGAGATCAATGAATGCAGCAAAATTGCAAATGAATTTAATAGGTTCTTCGTTTCAGTAGCTTCAAACATAAAAGAACCTGTTGTAAGGTCAGAATTTGAAAAACTTAAATCTTTCTGTGATAGCAGGTTTCCTGAAGAAACCTTATTTAAAATTCCAGAAATTGCAAGGGAGAAAGTTGAAAAGTTCTTAAAAAATATGGATATATCTAAGGCCACTGGATGTGATCTTATTGGCCCGCGATTAATAAAAATTGCTGCACCTCATATTACGGATAGTATTACTTATATATGTAATCAAAGTATAAAGACTGCAGTATTTCCAGATAAATGAAAAGAAGGTAAAGTAGCCCCTCTTCATAAAAGTGGGTCAAAAGATGATGTTAATAACTATAGGACTATCTCAGTCCTTCCTATTCTCACCTTAAGTTTTAAAAAAACATGTACACTACTCTTTAATGGAATTTCTTATTTTGTACAAAATACTTCACAAAACTCAGTCTGGCTTTAGGCCTAACCATTCATGTGAGACTGTCTTATTAGGAATGGTAAGCAAATGGCTTGAAGCAATTAATAATGGTCTTCTAATTGGAGTAGTTATGATTGACTTTAAAAAGGCATTTGACCTTGTGGACCTTAACATTTTTTTAAAAAAGCTGAAACTCTACAAAATGTCAGATGATACTATATCATGGTTTTCCTCATACTTACTCAATCGAAAACAAAGAGTATCGGTCAACAATACTATGTCTGAAGATGAAATTATTACAAATGGAGTTCCACAAGGCTCAATCCTGGGCCCTCTACTGTTTTTATTGTTCATAAATGATCTACCGCTTTATACTGATCAAATAAATACTGATCTGTATGCAGATGATACTACCCTTTTTGATATTGGAGTTTCACGCTCTACAATTGAGAGTAACTTACAAATAGCATTAGACAATTTAGCAAACTGGTGCAAATGCAATGGTATGCTAATAAATACTTCAAAGACAAAAATAATGCTTATAAATACTCACCAAAAGAGAGCTTGTATGAATACTGACAACTTATATTTGAATTTAAACAATGATAGTCTGAATACAATAGCTAAAGACAAACTACTTGGTGTTTTTATAGACAATAACTTGACATGGACTTCTCATACAGATAAAATCTGCAAAAAAATAACATCCAATTTATGGCTATTGTCGCGAATAAAGGAATATCTTTCTGTTGAGCATAGAACTCAATTTTATAAAACTTACATTGAACCCCATATAGATTATTGTAATATTGTATGGGGAGGTGCATCACAAATACACCTGGATAGAATTTACCGTCTACAAAAACGCGCATGTAAGATAATATTGGACTATAATGTTGAGAATGTAGTAGAAAGCATGCAAGAATTAAAAATATTTACAGTATTTGACCGATTATATCTGCGAAAAGCAAAGTTTATGTTTAAAGTATACAGATCTGAAACCCCTCAGTATGTAAATGAAATGTTCAGACGTCGAAAAGCAAATGAAAAATTACCTGTTTTGAGATCAGAAACAGCCCATAATTTTATCCCCCCACAACCAAACCAAAGAAAGAAATATTCAAGCAAAGTGTTACATATTCTGGAGGAATCATTTGGAATAGCTTGCCAGACAACTTAAAAAGCTTGAAAACAGTTAATTATTTTCATTGTAACTTCGTAAAATGGATAAAACAAACATCATAAAGTTATTAATATTTTACTAAAAAACACATTACGTGGTCCAGCCTTAATTCCATTAAGCGACGGGAAAGCTTATATTTGCAGCATTTTATAACGGATATTAAGACAATAAAACATGTTTAAAAAAAAAATTACTGAAAAAAATGTGATAACCTGTTTAAAATTACCTATTAGATGTCTTAAGTTTACAATAGGCAACATTTTTTTAACCGAAATTAAGGTTTTATTTCATACCCCAGCCAACCCCGTTTTCGCTTCTTGGAGAAGGGGTTGGATGGGCTATGAAAGTTAATTCATAACATTCACATGACATCATCAAAATAATTTGACCAATCAGTGATCAATAAAAAAAACACACCTCCACATTCTGGTAGGGGGTAAACTCGGTGTTTATCCTTGGGGCTCAACTGACTTTAGCCCTTTATAATACTAGTTTGTAGTGATAAGTATATTAAAAGCTTTGTTTTTTGTGTACATCTATGTATCTTCTTTTGGTGTTGTCTGATTTTAAAACACCAATAAGGATACATTTAATTTAAATGATGGTCTAATATTTTCATTTTTCATATAGAGATTGAGGATAAAGTCCGAGTAAACCCCTTTATTTTCACCTACTGAATATCTTGACCTACCGGAAGTTGACCAGATGTGAAAGTTATGAATACTCGGACCACGTAATGATCTAGACTGATATTAAAGATCTAAATCTGAAATTATTTGAGTTCAGAATATTTAATTTTCGGTTTGAACATTTTGTAAATAGAATACTAGAGAATATAGGGGAGTTAGATATGTACATCAGACAGTATGATTGTATGTAAGTACGTTGGAAAGTGTTAGCGTTTAGCTTTGTTTGCTTGTTTGTGTGTTTTGTTATTATTGTTTTTCAAATAATTAATATCCTTTTCTTTTCTTTTTTTCTTTTTTTGTTTGTCTATGTTTTCAGGTATCTACATATATGTTATGTCATCAATTTTTTGTGTGCATGTTTTATGTTTCTTAATTATTATTATTATTATTATTTGTGAGTTTGAGTATTTTGAAATCTAATGTATGAGCAGGCCTGTGGACAGAAGCTGAACGGGAGGTGGCTGCGTATACAAGGGTGTGTGAGGCTGGCTGCTGATATCTTATTCTCTTATTCATTATGTTTAACCAATTTGCCAATAAGTATTGTAAATGTGTAAATAATAGAGGGCCACATGGAAGATTAGTTTTGTAACTAAATGTGCATTACCCTCTGTAAATAAAGTCTGTTATTATTATTATTATTATTATTATGTGATAAATATAATCTAACACTCGGTCTCATTCATTATTGAATTTATCAAACTCATTAGCAAAAATGATACAATGCTCGGCAAGAGCCTCGCATTATATTATTTTGCCAACTGGTTTAATTCATAATTTTCCATTGAACAGTTGTTGAGACTTTGTCTTCTTTTCGGTAGGTGATAAAATGTGTGTTACTCGGTTTTTATCCTTAGGTTCTATAGTAAAATAAAAATCTTTGGCAGTGTAAAAAGACGATAATTTTCAAGATTTTGATTTTAAAGGATACATATATTGAATCAATTTGCATGAATGTGCATAAAATATGCAGTGTTTTGAAATAATCACGCTGTAGATACCTTAATTTTAACAATAAACTGGGTTGAACATAAAAGGATAAATACCGAGTTTATCACCTACCAGAATGTATTGGTATGTCTTATTTCTGGTCACTGATTGGTCAGTTTTTTTGATGAAAAATTATATCAAAAATATGAATGAGTACTCATGTAAGACCCTCTACTGTATATCGTAAGAGTATATCGTAAGATTATTCGCGATTCATGTAAACAATTTATACGCGATTGACTCTACTAGTCGAGATAAACTAGGTGTGCCTAGAATGGCAGAAGCTATCAACAAGAACCCAGTTCTTGTTTAGACTTAGTTTAATCTACATGAAGAAATTTACAATTAACACTTTTACAAATTTTTATATTAAAGTTACACTTTCCTCTTTGAAGGAGGGCTACAATTTCAAAATATTTATTTGCACGTTATTTTGAAAATAAAGTTATGAGTAGATTTTAGATATTCATTTTTACCAAAATTATAGATTCTTTGAGTGTTTGTGTATTTTCTGTCACACGACAAAAAGCTTTTCGCTGAGTGTTGAAATCCAGTTGTATAAATGAAAGACCCTCTTTAATATTGGAAATGTAAACAGGAAGTAGAACTATTGCGCGCGTTGCTGTCACTTTCCGATATCGATTCAGGACAGCTGAAAAACGAAAACCGTCATTTTGTGACTAAGTTGATGAAATAAAACAGGTAAGTTAGTGAATTACTTTGTTTTATTGGACACAAACATTGTTTTATCCGTAAGCTATGCGAGAACACGCAGGTAGTATAGACAGAACATAAATTATGTGAGACTGAGAACTTGACAGTTCTAAGTCAGTACTAAAGTGTTTCCTACCTGTCTGTTGCCAGCTCCCCCGGGATCTTGTCAGGATAAGAGTTAAACTACTATTTATCTGTCTTGTCGTTAGTCAGCGTCTCGTCAGTCTGGCTTCCTACTCGCAGACCGCGCTCACATCTCTGCGGGCGGTCACATGGTGTCATTAGGCGGGAATCAGCTGGTTCCCCACAAGTCCAGGAACCCGACCGCAAGGTCATATAGGCCCCCCATCGACAGTCACTACACTCCCCCCCACTTTATAATAATGGTCCTTCTGCCTTGGGGGACCCCTCACTCCACTCCTGAACCCAGAGTGTCATCGGTGAGCGCTAACTTCCCTTTTCGGGCGTTTAGCCCTAACTGTCATGGGCCTCCTCTGGACTTGGATACTACCACATACGGTAAACCTTCCACCAAAGCTATGACCAAGGGGGAGCCTCCCCCAACCTTGCCCGTAAGTGACTCCTTGCCCCGCGCGGCCGCTGAGGCGCCATTAATAATAAAAATAACATCCCTATATAAAATAATAATAACATACCGTCAATGATTCCCCTCTTCAGATGACCCTGGTGACCAAACTTTAAGATTAATCCTAATAGCCCCTGTTGACCATACCTTAATCCCTACCCGCACTATTTCCCATGAACCCTATGACCAAACCGTAACTGGTTTATGAGCTTTATTTGATAATGGTCCCTAACAATATATAATAACCCCGGTTAACCATCCTTAACCTTACAAATTATTCTAACACTTCTTCTTTAGTCTTATTCACTATTCGGTGGGGGTGCGGAATCGCCCTACTGGGTAGCAACTCTATAACAACACCCCCGCTAACCCTCAGGAATCCAACTCCTTGCCCCGCACACCCACGTGCAAGATCACAGCCAGCAGATTCCCAGGTGGGGAGCCATGGGCGTCCCCTACACCCATCCCGGAATCACAAGCCTCTACCAGCCTACTCACTTCGGTTTCCCCTTGGGTCAACCTGACCCTGAGGTCGCCAGGGCTGCTGTGGTCCCCTTCCCCATGGGGAACGGAAACAGGCGCCTGGGCCCCCGGATGTCCCAGTGGTCCTTCCCTGCTTTTCCCTTCCGCCCTTGAAGACGGTGCCTGGACTTCGGACGGTTCCCGTCCCCCGGCACCCGACCTCAAATCAAGTTCATCCGGACCACTCAGCCTCCGGTCATACTCATCCGGCCTCCTCAGCCTCCGATCCCCACTCTGCCTGTGTGAGCACTGATTGCCCCGCTCCGAACCAGCAGGCCGCAACACCAACCCCGTTAGATGCCCGGCCGGAGAGTAGCTTCACTCTACCCGGCGCGGCAGGCTACCTTCATTGGTCGGAGTACTCCCGGATGTCCCCCGCTGCCTCCTTCGTCGTTTCCTTGGGCGAGCCCTCGGCTTCCTAACCTCTCGACTTTTCCGATCCTGTCCTTTAGGCGGGCTATACCCTGCGTCACCACCACCAACTAGGGACGACTCGTCCCTACTCTCTGACTTCCCGCTTGTCAACGGATGCCGGACCTCCCCCAGCTCTAAACTTCCGGGAACCTCCTTCGCCCCGCGAGACTCCCCTAGACTGGGTTCCTCATCCACTGCCCGAAAGGGGCCATACTCCTGCAACAGGACAGAGTCCCGGCTGGGTCCTGAGCCGCCCACAAAACTTTGCTCTACAGGTGGAGTTCTACTCCGCCCCATTGCAGCGTCGCTAACTACCCGGGGAAAAGACGGGTCCTGCAACAGGCCCATGTCCCGGCTGGGCCCTGAACTATCCCCACTTTTCCTGCATTGACCCGGATCCAACTAGCCTTCGCGACTTGAAGTTGATCCGCCTCCCGCGCCATGTTCAACAGCCAACGGGAGTTACCCAATTGGCGGGCCAACCGTACCTGCCCCAACAGGGCTTCCTCTTGCTCTCTGTCCCCTGGACAAGGCAGTACCTGCCCTTGATTCCCTGGACAAGACAAGCAGGGGGTCGGTTGCCGTCTCCACTTCCCTCTTGCACAGTCTAGCATCCTGGCGACGCCTGGACGGAGCACCCGCTCCCAAAATCCCAGGCCGTCACTTCAGGACAGGCCACCTCACCTCTTGGTGACTGGCCCCCTCCCGGATCCCAGGGTACCCACGGTTCGTCCCCGTTTGCCCATCGGTCCTGCTCATCCCAGGGCCTCCAAGGGTCTTCCTCATCTGCCCCTGTATCCGGCCCGTAAACCATATACCCTGGATCCGGTTCACCCCATTTGCCTCGAACCTCTACCTCCGGTTCTACTACCATCCCTCTAGGACCGCTCGACCCTTCCAGTTTGACTATCACTTGGCGGTTACAGCTGCTTTGTTCAAAAGCCTCGCTCCCCTGCACCTCTTGCGGATCCCGCGGAGTGATCAATTCCGCATCCCAGGAACCTTTTCGCTGACATCCCGTCCCCGCACAGTAGTTGACATTCCCACCTTGGTGGTCGCCCGCGACCCCTTGGTGCACCCCCGCAACTCCCTGCGCTCCAGACGCCGCCAACGAAACCGCTTCATCCACATCTCGGATGAAACACCCCCAGTTCCTATCCGCCCTGGCGCAGTACTCACAACCCCCACATGGCAGTTCCCCTGGCTCAACTCCGGCATTTAAACGCGTTGCATTATCCCGATACCATTGGTATCCAAGACATTGCATCCGCAGTTCCGCGTTTCTTGCCACACACTGCCCCTGGGGTTCACTAACCTCAACAACCAAGTCAAACTCGTCTGGTCCATTCTGACCACATACAGTCGTCCTAGAAGGTAGTACCGATACTGCCAGGCCAATAGCCCCCTGGCCAGTACTCAGTCCCAGGACTTGACCATCAATTATCAATGCACCCTCACCCACATTAATATTGGTTGCTCCCAGGTGAAATAACGTATCGCAGCCCAGTAACATATCTTTCGCGATAGGAGCTACATACACAGTATCCTTATACAGCTTCTCGCCCATCTTTAAAGTTACCGGACCTATTAGAAACCTGTGCATTGACAACTCCTGACCTGCCCCTGTGTCCACCACCACATCCACTTTATGTCCGTCTACCTGGACCTCAACAATTGACTGGGATGTAGAACCCAACTGGCACACCTTCACCTCCTCCTCCGCACCCTGGCAACCTACTTCCGGCCCCACTGGACTGCTGGTCCCCTGGGTTCCCGCCGGTAAATCCCTTGCCGCGGATCGAGATGAAATACTGGTGTTCCGCCCCAGATTCGCTGGGGCAACCTCGCCATCCCCTTTGGGTATTCCACTTCCCTCATTTCCCGCCCTCTCGGGGAAACATAAACTATCCTGAATTGGTGGTGACACACCTACGAGCGCCAACCCCTCTTCCGGCTGCACGCCCCTGACTTTAGTGGGCTGGCTCCCCATGGGAGCCCCTCGACCCCCTACTACTGAGTCGCCCAACACCGCTGGTTTAGCTTTGACGGACTCCGCAACTGGATTGTGTGCAAACCAATCTGCCACTCCCTTACTCATATCAGCCCTGCGGCTATGTATTTGTTGTGCCAGTACAGCTGCCTTTACTTCCGGCGCTACAAGTGGTGGAGCAGTGTGGCAACCTGCCTCCCGCTCCTTTACTTCCGGTGCTACGAGTGGTGGAGCAGTGTGGCAACCTGCCTCCCGCTCACTTACTTCCGGCGCTACGAGTGGTGAAGCAGTGTGGCAACCTGCCTCCCGCTCCCCCACATGATCATAATTCAGTGGTCGTGCCTTAATAGACTCGGCCCCTCGACTAGTTAGCGCCTTCTCCGCCTGGAGATCACTTGCAACGGATGGAGATGCGATCAACCCCAGATCCCCTGGATCTACCCTGCCCATATGTTCAGGTATTTCTACTCCCTCGTTCTCCGCCCTCTTGGGAAAGCTTATTTTACCCTGATTTGGTGATGACACAACCCCTAGCGCCAGCCTCGTCTCTGGCTGCACGCTGCTTACTACCACTAACTGGCTCCCTGTCTGAGCCCCTTGACCCTCTACTAATGGGTCAACCAACACAATTTCGTCCCGGCAGATCTGCACCTGCCGGACCCCCACTAAACCATTTAATTCAGGCATTCCCAGCAATTCTGTGGACCGGCGAGCACTCTTTTGACTCTCTACCTGGTCACAATTTAAAGGCTTTGCCCCCGATGACACTGCCTCTGTACTGGTCAATTTCTCTCTTGTCTGGCCTATTCGTCCCCGATTCGAGGTTCGTCCCACGCCCTCGACCCTGTCCCGTTTCTCAACATGCTCCCTGTGTGGACACTCCCGCCTGAAATGCCCAGCCTCCCCGCACCCAAAACATGCCAATCTCGGTGATTGCCTCGGATATGGGGGTGGGTTTTCAGTTTGCCACTGGGGTGAGGTCCATTGTTCCTTGTCGGCCTGCTGGCCCCCACTAAGCAAGTCAAACTTCATCGATAAAGTTTCGAACTTTTGTTCTAATTTAGCGAGAACGGCATCTACCCTACTTGCCTCCCGGGGTTTGTGCTCCGGGACCACCCAAACAACCACAGGGTCATCCATATCATACTCCAGCTCCCGCTTGGGTTCTTGACGGGCCTTCCCATACACAGCCTGAGTCATGTGTTGGTGCCATCTCACCCTGTCTATAGCGGTTTCAATGCGGTCCGGCTGCTCAAGCCCGACACTATGACCAGCTTCACGGTCTGCCAGTCCTTGACAGAACCGTAACACCGCCTGTTGGGTCGAGTAAGTAATTGGCAGACCCACAAATGCTTTATTTGCCAATGTTAACACCCTGTCAGCCCAGTCTTCCAATGACTCATCCGGGTCCTGCACAGCCTGTTGTAATCTGGCTTGTGCAGTAGCCGGAAGTTCTTTGGAACCGAACCTACTTTCTAGCTGTGCTAGCACTTGCCGGTACGACATAGATCTGCCGACATTCCGTTCCCTAATAAGAGCACAATACTCTGCAGCCTTGCCCGTCAAAGACCAACACAGACAATCTAGGCATTGGGCTTTGGACCACCCCTTCATGCTAGCATAACTGGTGAAACGCTGTTTGAACACCAGCCATTGCGTCTTTCCATCATACATGAGGGCCTTGGGTAGGGACTTGATGGGGTCCCATTCCCTAGATCCGCCATGTTTATAAACAGAAGACATTCCCCGCTTGTATACCAGGTGCTTCCGGTCAACCCCAGACAAACTATCGTCCGTGCTCGAGTCGCTTCGCGATGGGGAGCAACTCTTCTTGCCACTTCGCCATGGGGAGCGACGCTTATTGCCACTTCGTGATGGTGAACGTCTCGTCCTACCACCCTGCGATGGAAAACGTGCTGCTCTACCACTCTTCTTACCCCTAGCTTTCTCAACTTCGGAGCTCTCATCGTCACCGTCCCCACCTGATGATGGGGAGGACGGGAGAGAGGCATACCACATGTGTCTCGCCTTTTTAGAAGCCTTTGGGACCGCTCCTTCACTTTTTGTGGACATGCTTTTAGTGATGGCAACCCCTGTTGCTACTACCGGACTGGACTCGACCGTTGCCACAACCCTCTCCACTCTGGCAGCTGATTGGGCCGGGTGCCCCGCTTCTATCTTCAAACCCACACGATCGCCCATCATTCTAAGCATATCTTTTATTTGCCCCAAATCCGTGAGACTGGGGGTCCCTAAGTGCCCTGTAGCCCCAAACATTGAAGGCTTAATATCCGATTTAAAGGCGGAATATCTGAGGGAGGGCTCTGGAGTTGAGTGCACATTGGGGGCATCTGCACATGGTGACAACCGCCACTGGGACGGGCTCTCCATGTGTGGTGTCCACCCTTGGGAGCCACCTGTCCCTGTGTTCCCAAATGCACTCACTACATCCTCCCCCCTCTCTATTTTCTGGTGATCGACCCCACCCAGACCTGTATGAAATTCTGTTCCTACTGCTGGGGGCATGCATGGCTTTGGTGTGAAATCTAACATGTGCTGCACCACTAGCCCCAAATTATCCGTGAGTGCCTCCCACACTCCCAGGGTGAGGTTGCCATGTGCCCTCCTTACTGCCATAATGGCAGATGCCCACTTTGAACCCATCCCTGGAATGTGCAGCAGATCCCCCGCCGATGCATAATTGACAAAGATCCGCGCCTGAACGCCGTCACGTCTGCACTCCATAATTTTATCAATTTAAACTAATCAAAGTAAATAACACTAACTGTAAACATAAATAAATCACCAGCCAAGATACATTGCCCACAAGATCAACAACGGAATCCTTCCCTGGATCAATGTTTACATCGGAACATTTGCGCATGCGCAATGTCGCCTTGGCACCCCACTGAAAAATAGCTTATTTAACCCTCCCGGGAAAAAAAAACAACAGGCAGAAACACTTGGTTTTAAATGTAAAGCGACCGAATGCCGCCGAAAACAGTCGTCCCGGCGAGATTTTTAATCTCACGCACCCCACCCACCTGTGGTGCGTGGTGCGCAGCCGGGACGACGAATTCTCACTCGAATTATCCTCCCAGGCGCAGATTCAGATCACTTCTGACACCAGTAAAGTGTTTCCTACCTGTCTGTTGCCAGCTCCCCCGGGATCTTGTCAGGATAAGAGTTAAACTACTATTTATCTGTCTTGTCGTTAGTCAGCGTCTCGTCAGTCTGGCTTCCTACTCGCAGACCGCGCTCACATCTCTGCGGGCGGTCACATGGTGTCATTAGGCGGGAATCAGCTGGTTCCCCACAAGTCCAGGAACCCGACCGCAAGGTCATATAGGCCCCCCATCGACAGTCACTACAGTACGGTAGCCTAACGAGCAGGGTTCGAAAACAAACTACAAACGGACGTGTCATGTAAATAACGTTCTGCACACGAAAGCTGTTCTGATGTTTTTTTTGAAACCATTCTAATGTCTGATGTTTTTTTTGAAACCATTCTAATGTTTCTAAACAAATTTATGTAGTAAAACAAATTAGCTATAATAATCCACTGCCTTGTTGCTGTACCCATGCCCCCATATGTCATACAGCCCATGAGAATTCCCCGCCAATCCCACCCCCTTGCCTTTAGACAAATACACACTACTGCTGATTACTACAAGTATTCGTTCTTTCCCCTTGCAATCGTACAGTGGAATAGACTACCAGTCGACATTGCAATGCTGCCAGACCTGAACTCGTTCAAACTGGCAGTGTGCTCAGTCACCCACTCCATGCCATAGACAGGAAGCTTGTTTTTATTCTTACTTTTAAAAATCACTTTGTCTTCTTCAATCTTTTACCATTATAACACTATCATACTTTTATCTCACTCTCACTTGATTTTAAAACTATTTTATCTTTCTCTTAACTACTCACACTGCACAGACGCGCACCTGTACATAATCCCCGTGCTGCAGTATCAATAGATAGATAGCTGTCACTGTCAAATCAGTTAATCAGCAAATTATTATTATAAATGAACATTCTTTATTCACTGTAAGAATCCAGAGGCCTTTGTTAGTTAGGTCTTAGCTGCGATAATCATAACTTATGCTGTGTCCCTAAAATAGCCTTAATAGGGCTTTGATGTCATTCATTATAGAATAGATTGACCCCATCAAGAGAGGTTTCTGAAGACATCAAGCAATGCCTGCATAATCAACCACCTGATTTCAATAGAGTAAACCACGAGTACATGCATAAAACTCACCAAAGAGAAGAAAATCTCGTCGATCTAGGCATTTTTTGTATGAATGGCAACATTTTTTTCTGGAATGTTTACGTTTCAAAACATCTCCCGCTGTCTCATTCCATATTTGGATAAACCCGCCCACAACAGACACAAAAAACAATGTTTATCCGGAAAGTGTCAGGTGTGTGAGTAGGGCGGGTTTAAGTTCCCAGATACTGAACGAGACATCACACGAGAACGAGATTATTTCAAATGTAAATAATGAACATTTCTGAAATTAACAGTGGCTTACAAAACCCGAATATATTGGCATGTCATTCTTGTCTTTGGTGAGTTTTATCATTTATGCATGCATGTGTGTTATTTAAGGTTTGTTCTATTGAAATATAATAAAATACGTATGACAGTTGTTTATGCAGGCTTTGCATCATGTCATCAGAAACCTCGCCGGATTAGTGTGTATGGGGGCTCGGTAAGGGGTCCTACTGATAATTTTAACACAAGGTATCATGTCTCTATGATGAGTACCATACTTACTAACATAACAGCCATGATTTTCACGTCTATTTAAGACTGTGAATCCACAGACCTTTAATTGTTATTTAGGTCTGTGAAAAATAGTAACCTGCTAAGCATGACTGTAATAGCCTTTGTGTCCATTGTAAACCCAGATCAGCCCACAAGTAACTTGGGATCAGGATTCACAATGTCCAGCTGCTGATCAGTCATTTTCCACAAAACACCCTTGTGTTACATAAATGGAATGGTCTTAATTTAAAGAAAGAACAGTCCATTATATAAATGTAGCAGGTTAAGGATATATCTGAATGCCTATACCCAGCACGGCCAATGTTGATGTATATCAGGATGCCAATACACAAAGACTGGAAGCCTTGATGCCAATGTCTTACCGTTATCCGGATGTCAAAATCAGAAAGTTGATTGTTTGGATGCCTGGACACAGTCCGGCCAATGTTGTATGTATATCTGGACGCCAAGACCCGAAGGTTGGAAGCCCGGATATCAAGGAAGGCTGGAAGCCCGGATATCAAGGAAGGCTGGAAGCCCGGATATCAAGGAAGGCCGGAAGCCCAGATATCAGGGAAGGCCGGAAGCCCGGATATCAGGGAAGGCTGGAAGCCCTGATATCAAGGAAGGCTGGAAGCCCGGATATCAAAGACCCCATCTCCAGTATAGCCAATGCTAAACAGATTTGAAGATTGTCACAGTCTCACATCTTTCTGTTAGGATAAAAAAAAAAAGCCATTTTGGTTTGGGGAAGGGGTGCCATTTGTAAATCCAATTAAGAAAAAGATAATGAAAAAAAGGCTGTGATCCTTCATGTAATCTTTCCCATTTGTGTCCATTTGTTTCTTTGAATGGTGTTTTACATAATTTGTAGCACATATTAGGCCATATATGATGGTCGATTTATTTTAGGTAGAGGCAGACCACCACATTTTTCCTGTGTAGATTGTTTCAGGTGCTACTTGAATGGTGGTGGAAAACAATGATCTGGCTCCAGCGCAAAATTTTAGTGTAAATTACAATAGAATTTGCAGCAACTCTGCAGTTCTTCAGGTGATAAGGTTCTTGGCCCATTCTGCATATTTTTGAGTCGCCATGCGTCAGCATGGCTGACTCTTTGGAATCGTGTATATGGCAATTTATGAATATGGACCTTTTAGTTCGGGAGCTTTACCGTTTTCGGCAATGTAGTCCCCTTTAACTGCCTCAAATACAACTTAATTTGATAAGGTGACTGACATGAACGTTATGTATACCGAGTAATATAACTACTGATTGTGAAATAATGAAATAATATTAATTATATACAGTATAAATGTGTCTTTTTTGTAGATTTACCGAAATATTATGCGCATTAATACACCAAATTCGGACGAGGAGCTTTACGCACTTCGAGAATGCACTTCGAGAATGTAGTTCCTTTAACTGCCTCAAGTGTAACTTAATTTCATAAGGTGACTGACATGAACGTTATATATACCAAATCAAATAAGAAAAACTGTCCTTTACAAATACATGTTGGTGGAAAATATATATATATATATATATGTATAGATACAGATATAAAGTATATTTTTATTCATTATTTAAGGTGTAAGGAGTTCCTGGTATCCTACTTTTAAATGCATTCTAGTCTAGGCTCCTAATTCTTTAACTTGTAGAAAGTGGTGACAAAAAGAAAAATATAGCCAGAGGAGGCCCTGGTAGTCTTAATAAAACCTGATTAAAAATTTGGCTCCAATTTTCGCTCAAGTTTCACCAAGTCCGCTCTGATTATTATCGTTTGGCAAAAGTGCTAGTACTGTCCTTTGCATCAGCTTGCTTACTCCAGTACAAAAAAAATCTCATGTTCTAAGAAGCAACATTTCATTTTAATATGCCACACCTGTAAAATTTAACATAACCTTTAACCTCACCAAGAAGACAGACACTGTTCAATCTTGGCGACTCTCAGGACCTTCAGTCCTTTGATTATCTAGATGCAAATGGAGAGTGATCCTGAAATGTTCATTTCTTTTGGCGCCACATAATATTTTTTTGTTGGTGTGCCGTAAAACACCAATTCAACTCCATTTCCAAGTTTTCTGAAATATTTGAATCTATACCTACATAAATTGAAAAGGCGACAGATCATGACTGGGTCAGTCATTAAAAAATGTTGCTAATTATCTGTCGTAACGTTTTAAGCTCTTCTGGTTCGGCCAGCAGAGCTTATGGGATGCCGAGTTGTCCGTCCTTCGTCCATCGTTAACTTTTGTCTCGTTAAGACGATAGGGCCTTCATTTTTCGAAATTCAGCCAAATCGGACCAGTAACAGTGGAGTTATGGCCCTTGATTTAGTTAAAAATGCTATATTTTGCCTCAAGACGATAGGGCGTTCATTTTTCATCCGATCTTTACCAAACATTACCAGATTGTTATTGTCAATGATAGCTCGGACAAGTTCGAAAACCAGTCAGATCGGACCAGTAACAGCGGAGTTATGGCCCTTGATTTAGTTAAAATGCTATATTTTGCCTCATTAAGACGATCGGGCCTTCATTTTTCATCCGATCTTTACCAAACTTTAACAGATTGTTAATGTCAATGAAAGATCAGACAGTTTTGAAAACCAGCCAGATTGGACCAGTAACAGCGGAGTTATGGCCCTTGATTTGTTTAAAAATGCTATATTTTGCCTCGTTAAGACGATAGGGCCTTCATTTTTCATCCGATCTTTACCAAATTATACCAGATTGTAAAATTAATGTCAATAAAAGCTCGGACAAGTTCGAAAACCAGCCAAATCGGACCAGTAACAGCAGAGTTATGGCCCTTGATTTCGTGTTTATTTTTTTTTATTTTATTTTTTTTATTTCAACTGGCCAAGTTCGAAAACCTGCCAGATCGGACCAGTAATGGCGAAGTTATGGCTCTTGATTTAGTTAAAAATGCTATATTTTGCCTCTTTAAGACGATAGTCACTCACTTTATTGATGTTATAAGAGCCATATTAGCCAGTAGAGCGTCCACAGACCCTCTTGGGCCTCTTGTTTTTTATTTCTTGCAGTCATCCGGGATGCGGAACACCATTTTAAGATGAAGACTAAAACAAATCAATGTGGGATAACAATATGTCATTAACTATTTATAGAGAAATTCATAGATGGTAATAAGATTTGCTAGACGCAGTTAAAATGGCTCCACGTTTAAATATCTCGCCCTGTGATCTTTTTAACTGCGGTCTTTTCTTCCAAACTAATTTGCCATTATTCAAAGTTGATGGCTGGAGCAGTCGGGCAGAGTTATTATGTTACACAAAAAGAAATACCCATAGCCCTGGTGAAAATCAGGTACAGTAATTCCAGTGGAATTCACTGGAACTTCAGATGGAATTTCAGTTAAATTCCAGTGGTACATTTCAACAGAATTCTAGTGGAATTCCACTGGAATTGGTATTGATGTGTCAATATACTCCGACATCAATAAAAGGGCGGAGATATCTAAGTACTGGCGACATGTCAATTGAGCTTGTGTCTCTGAAAAAGAGTCTCTTAGAGAGACAAAGTATCTGCAGAGATACTCTTAGAGTCCAGAGTGTTTATTTTTTTACAAGTTTCAAACCACTGTTGGCTATACTATATAACTAGATCTATATATTTTACTCATATATGACATTACGTTGGTTTTGAATATTTAAATAAAAAATATTATATTTTCTTATTATCAAAGATCAGCAGAGCTCGACTGATCAAAGATCAGCAGAGCTTATGCCATGGTGCAGCGTCCGTCGTCCGTCCGTCCGTAAACTTAAACATTTTCGTGTTAAAGGGGAAAAAATAATGTGATTTCGAGATATAGGGGAAACAAATTGTATTAGGCAGAAATTGAAGATTTGGGTGTGCAAATATGCAAAAGAGGTACATTTTAGATAAACTGTCTTCTCTAAATGTATCCCAAAAACTGTCTTCTCTAAATGTATCCCAAAAACTGTCTTCTCTAAATGTATCCCAAAAACTGTCTTCTATAAATGTATCCCAAACATAATAATGTTGATAAAGTTAGAGGGTGGGGGTGAAATAATGTTAAGCAAGAAAAAAAACAATATATTTTTTTTTTAGGGGTTATTTTTTTCGGCCAAAGAGGGCTGTTTTTGCTAGGGGATATGGCTGAATATCGGCCCCTGTTTATGAAAGAAAAATCCTGCCAAGGGTCACTGTACATGGAACATAATATAAGGATTTTGCTGGTGCCGAGACACACCGATGTCGGTAAAGTAAGTGGTCGGATATACCAGGAGTCACCGTACTTTGAATAGGCATAGCTTAATATTTCTATAGCCCGGTGCAGGATAGGGCATACACGTTATACTCATTCATATTTATTTCAAGGTGAGCAATTACCAGAATGTATACCCTGCTTTGCACCGTTAACGGTCAAACACATCTTATTGGAATGTGTAGACTTTGATCCTATGCGTCAAAGGTACTACAATGTTAATACTATGAAAGAGTTATTTGATACTGTAGATTTTAGTCTTGTTTTACATTTCCTAAAAGAGATCAGACTATATAAATCATTATAATGTGTTCTTATATATATTTACTCTTATATATATTTACTTGTTTATATGCCCGTTGACGGGCATTTGTTGATTTACATACATAGTTTACATGTATATTACACCTTATCATCCCTTATTTTTTTAATAGTTTTATCTTTATATATTTACACTAATTTTTAAATATTACTTCATTTTTCATCAATTTTTGCGCACAATATGACCTATTTATGTGTCGACGTGCCGTAAAACACCATTCATTCATTCATTAATATTTCTATTATATATGGTAAATACTTATTTGCCTACATGAAGGATCGTAGTTTTTAGATAAATAAAAACCTTAAAAAAATGTTGCGACCTTGCAAAATATTGTAAGTTGTGTTAATATAGTTCATATTATTCAAATAATTGAAAAAACGTGTTTCTCCTGTGTACGCTTTAATAATTTCATGCTCATTTAATTTTTATCAATACTCATAATTGCAATAGTATAGCAATAGTATATCACAATAATACCAGTAATAGTATTCAATTGTAATTTATGCAATAGCACTACTATTACAATTGTCTTTGTTTTGTTTGTATCGTGTTTTACGTCATTTTCAACACATGTAGGGTTATATATGACGGTTGATTTTTTGTGGTGGAGGCAGACCACCAACTTTTCCTGGGTAGAATCAGTACTGTACACCTCCCGCCATCCGTAAGAATCGACACTTCCTCACAAGTCGAGCTCCCAGTGGGATTCGAACCCGCAGCGGTGAGAGGCTAAGGTTTACAACGCAACGTCGTTAACCATTCGGCCACGGAGACGATAGTCAATTGTCCCTTCAATAGTCATGCAGCCCTATATAACAGTTCACTTTCTAGGATATGTGTAACAGTACGTTTTTGTACCACAAAGCTGACACACTTCCTACCAACCGGATGTTTTATTTTGACACAAATTGTTCAATACAAAGCTAACTGTTCGCATTGATTTCTAGGTCCGGTATAGGAAACCACAGTTGTAATTTCTACCTTTAGAATGCAGAACCAACGCTAATGGGATTGAAACAAACTGTTTGCATTGACTCATTCCCCAGAAAGCCACTTTTGTCATTTATCCCTTCAGAATGGAGAACCACGAGGATGGAGAATGCTATTGATGTCATGAGGATTATTTGAAAATAACACAAAGGGTTAAAATTGATCAAAATAATTGTGTGATAGATATTACTGGATCTAATGAAAGTTATGGTAAAAAATAAATGCTCGATATCTCTTTGTTATTTTGTCCACGATTGTGGAAAATGATTCTCATTACGTCCAGTTAACATGAAAGGTCATATTGCGGTTTTAAAGTTCTCTGGCCATGTTTTGTTTCATGGACATGTTTATTAAAATCGAAAACAATACACAACAATAGATATTTACAATTCACTCATTGCAATATCTGTGAAAAGCGAGAATAAGATTTTTTTTGATGACAGACCTAGAAAACTTTGAACAGGTAAATAAATCCACAGGTAAATGTATTTATCAATTATCTGGCAATAGTTGTGCAGCTATACAATTCTAAGCTAAGTCCAGTTAACACGTGTACATGGAAGGTCACATTGGGGTTTTAAGTCCAGTTAACACATGTACATCAGGGTTCTCAATAGACTTTAAAAGTGAAGAGTCATATGACCCGCGACTCAAAAATCCCAAGGGTCAAAATTGAATTGTCAAAAGTCAAATATAAATCAAACAAATCAAAGCGTCGTTTTATAATACATCCTTTAATAACTTTAATTTTAGCGAATTCTGTAAATATTTTATTGCCAAGAAAGGTGTGCAAGGATATGCATTTGAACTTAAATATAACACAAGCTCTCACCCTCAGACAGTGCATCCCCAACAGGCCTATTCATAGACTGCGATGACATAAACGAAAATATACTTCTTTGTTACATTTGTGTATTGAAAATAGGCTACCTAAATTACTCGATAGCACAAAAATAGTACGTAAACACAAAATATCACAATGCGTAATGTCCGGTAAGTTTTGACTGAACGATAACCCAGGTTAAAAAAACGCTCTATGTACATTTCGCCGATTTATAAATATTTAAATTATGCTCGTTAAAATATTTTTTTGTTCTTTAAAACGTGCGTAACACAAAATTAACAAACAACAAACACAAATAAACAAACAACAAACATATAGTCATTTTTATTTTTGAAGATTTTATCTTTTCACATGTTTGACCGCTAGCATTTGTTTTATCTTAGTTTGGTCTAATTAACAGGTAATCTATCAGAAGCCGGTAGCAATCAATTTAAACAGTTAATCCAATCAAGTCATAATAGTCTCAACCCGCAAAAAAGCATCATAAACTTCAAAGATAATCGTTAAATTATTAATACAATAGCAGCGATTAAAATAGGTACATGTGTGTATTGGATTAATGCTTGGAAGCAAATACACGCGCGTCATAAAAACGCACAGGTGGTAAATTAGCTGCGTCATAATTGGATCATATTGAATTTCCATGCGTCAAAACACGTGTGTACGCGTCTATTGAGAACCATGTACATGTAAGGTCATATTGGGGTTTTAAGTCCAGTTAACACGTGAACATGTAAGGTCACATTGGGCTTTTAGTCCAGTTAACATGTAAGATCACATTGGGATTTAAAGTCCAGTTAATATGTGTACATGGAAGGTCATATTGCGGTTTTAAGTCCAGTTAACACGTGTACATGGAAGGTCATATTGGGGTTTTAAGTCCAGTTAACACGTGAACATGTAAGGTCACATTGGGCTTTTAGTCCAGTTAACATGTAAGATCACATTGGGATTTAAAGTCCAGTTAATATGTGTACATGGAAGGTCATATTGCGGTTTTAAGTCCAGCTAACACGTGTACATGGAAGGTCATATTGGGGATTTAAGTTCAGTTAACACGTGAACATGTATGGTCATATTGGAGTTTTAAGTCCAGTTAACACGTGTACATGGAAGGTCATATTGGGGATTTAAGTCCAGGTAACACGTGTACATGTAAGATCACATTGGGATTTACAGTCCAGTTATCATGTAAGATCACATTGGGATTTAAAGTCCAGTTAATATGTGTACATGGAAGGTCATATTGCAGTTTTAAGTCCAGTTAACACGTGTACATGGAAGGTCATATTGGGGATTTAAGTCCAGTTAACATGTGTACATGTAAGGTCACATTGGGCTTTTAGTCCAGTTAACATGTAAGATCACATTGGGGTTTTAAGTCCAGTTAACACGTGTACATGGAAGGTCATATTGGGGATTTAAGTTCAGTTAACACATGAACATGTACGGTCATATTGGAGTTTTAAGTCCAGTTAACACGTGTACATGTAAGGTCATATTTCGGTTTTAAATCCAGTTAAGGTCATATTCCTAAGGTTTGTTTATGTTTAAACATATTTATTTTACATCGATTGCGAAACAAGTTCTTGCAACTTAGATTAATCACTCTCGACGGCTTCCTGGGTAGAACCAGTACTAAGCAATGTGGATTAATTATCTTGCTCAAGGATAAATAATGTGGCCACGACGGAGGATCGAACCCATGACCTCTCGATCAGGAGTTCGGCGCTCTACCACTGGACCACGCACACCACTTTTGAGTCAGCATGCAACCTCAGACGGAGATGAGGTGAAGAATGAAAATTAACATCACACTTACTGCGAGTTCACGATCATTGTTTTGGTGTTACATAATATAATTTTATTACATACATTCTTAGATAATAAAAAACAATACTGATTATTAAAGTGGTTTACAAATGTAGCTCAGTTGTGATTTATACAACAATATTCGCAAAGTCGTCAAGTTTTCCGGACCAAACAGTTTTATAAACAATAATTAAACTGGATAGAACATAAAGCCGAATTGAAGAGGACTTGCAAAACTTGCACATTTTACAAATGTGTATAAAACATAACCACATTAATTTTTATGGTGGTTGTAGTTAGTGTTGTTCCGATTAATGAATTGGATCGATTATCGAACAGTTATGCCTTTGATCTGATTAATCGATTACAATTTTTCATGATCGAATATACTCGGTTTTTGAAAATTATGGCTTATTTCATTGTCTTGTACTAAAATATACAAGAAAATAAAATGAATTATAATTTTGCAACAAGTAATCACATATTTATAGTGGGTATCACAACTTATTTTTTTTAAATGTATGTTGGTCAGTTTCATTCAGTTCCTTTATAACATACATGAAATGTGATTGTTTTCTTCATTATACTGATAGTCTGAAAAAGCTGACACTTGTCTTTTATAGCAGCCATGTTTGTAGTTTTAGTTTGACAGACCATCGTAATTCTTCCAGATCGTCTACAGTCCCTTTAAGGATGACCAGACAACTTAAGGCAGCAATTGTTGATGTGACCTGAAACATGATGTATTGCCCTTCAGTTTCTTGATAAAGCAATTTTCTTTGTCTGACATAACAAAATAAAACCAGGAAGCACCATGTGAAGCTATTGATTTAAATCATTTCTCAAAAACAGATTTGTGTGACTGGAGATTTTGTAGTCACAGCATCTTTGTTTGTTTTTATGGTGTTTTACGTCATTTTCAACACATGTCGATTTTTTGTGGTGGAGGCAGACCAACCACTTTTCCTGAGTAGAACTAGTATCGTACACCTCCCGCCATCCGTAAGAATCGACACTTCCTCACTTACAAGTCAAGCTCCCAGTGGGATTCGAACCCGCACAGTATCTTTAACGGTCACAACAGAAAATACGGAATGGAGCATTGAGTTAAATTTTACAAAACTATATTCATTCTGATTTCTAGTCAGTGTTGTTATACCCATTGGGCAATCGTACATTGTTTTCTGACTTGCTGACCTTTGCGTACTCAGTGATTTATTTTGCTTAAGTTCGGAATGGGACTAATAGACCCTTGGAATTGGGAAAATGGGTTTTCCATAAAAACACTGTTAAGTTTCAAAGAACTGTTGATAATAGCAAATAGCCCTAAACTGAATGTGGCAAACATTTGAAATACCGGCACACTATCCTCATAGCAATGAAGAAACACCTTTTTGTTTTGATTTAAGGAATATTTATGATTATGTTAGATAAATATATGTACATGTGTCTGATGCAATAATAAAACATAATCTTCATTTCTTATACATATACATTTCTTATACATATCAATATTATTTGGGTTTCCATGGAAACGTGTTTGTCATTTTAATTAAATCATCTTTTCCAGAACATTGTCATTATTTAGCATTACGTGGTCCGAACTTTCATACCCCATCCAACCCTTTCTCCAAGAAGCGAAAACGGCATTGGCTGGGGTATGAAATAAAACCTTAATTTCGGCTGAAGAAGTTTGCATATTGTAAAATTGAAACATTTAATAGGTAATTATACCCCGCGCAAACAAAGTTTGTAGGTGAGGTATACTGGATTCAGCTTGTACGTCCGTTTGTCTGTACGTAGACGCAATGATGTCCGCTCAATAACTTTTGATAGGAATAAGTTATTGCGATGAAACTTGCAGGGTAGATATCTTATATGGAAAGGAAGCTTGGGATTGCATTTGGGATCACTGCCCAAACCAAAATCGCAAGCTCCATCTGCAAGCATAAAATCGCAAGCTTACGGTAAGCGCGTATTTGGAACATCGCGGCGAGCTTGCGCAAGCTTGCCAAATAAAAACTAGCTTGCAGACGAATGCAAGTTTGAGCTTGCGCAAGCTTGCAAAACAAGCCTGCGCAAGCTAACCAAATAAGCTTGCGCTGTAATTAGCTTGCGCGAGCTAACCGAATAAGCTTGCAAAACAAGCCTGCGCAAGCTAACCAAATAAGCTTGCGCTGTAATTACCTTGCGCGAGCTAACCGAATAAGCTTGCAAAACAAGCTCGCGCAAGCTTACCAAATTAGCCTGCTTGAGCTAACCAAATAAGCTTGCGCTCTAATTAGAATCTAAACAGAAAAACACTGGAATTCATAGAAATTTCAAAACAGAAAAATATTGGATATTGTTAGGATTTCCTAGGAATTCTAAGTTCACTACAAAAACATAAAGCAGAAACAATATAAGATTTCTTTGGACTTGCATTACTGGTGAAAAGGATAAAATATTCATATTTTTTATTTATTTTTTAATAAAAAAAATTCACAGCAACATATTTGACACATGGTTATACAAGTTTTCTTGATATTTTGTGTTTAAACTAAGTTAATCTTTTAGAAAAAAAAGATATTTAAAATTAATCGGAATGTTCTTTCAGGTTGAATTTGCATCATTTGAAGATCTGCCCATTAACATTGATATGATCGATTTAAGATTTTTTTTGGTGACAATTTGAATTAGAATAAGAACTGAAATATTATGTGAAACATATATCTCATTTAAAACCATTAAAATGAAAAACAAATATAACAAACACTACAAAATAATGTACTTATAAGGTATATAACCATATGAAAGAATCATAAATCTTTCCCCATAATGTGTTCATCCTGTGTTTCTTGGTCCATGGTCTATGTCTGACATATTCTGAAAGAAAATACCGAGATCATCATTTGCATATTCCTATTTACTATATACTAAATTTAACTAAGAATAAAAGGCAGATCTAGAATTTAATGGTGGATAAAATATGACAATTAGCGAAGTGCTGCAATTCTATCCTAAATGTAATGTACCCAATCTACTTTTTCAATATATTTCTTAAGTACGAGAGCAGAATCATCAGATAAGACTAGTAGCGTGTGTACTGCATTTCCTAAATGTATATACTATTATAGTCTAAACAAAGATACATGGGAAACTTACTTTTGCATGCCAAATATGGAACCTGTTTCATCCAAGACTTCATCTCCTGGTTTGTCTGGTACCTGCATGTCATGGCCCCTAACGAAAGCAGTCTCTTTCAGTTCTAAAATAGTAGTTTTAACCAGAGTTTATTATGTGTCTGTTTTAACAAAATTAATTTAACATTATTTTTTAAATCACTGTCATGTGCAAACATATACAAGTCATGTTTAAGAGTTGTTTATATCATCTGTTTTAAAGAGGTATGGATAAAATGATTAAAGGAAGATAATGACATCTGCCTAAGCAGCTTTAAAAACAGTCAAAATGTCTAAAATATAATAAACAATTAGTCCAAGCATTCTAATGAATAAAAAATTAATTCGCTGGCAATCTGATACATTTCACAATCTTTGCTGAACATTAATTGTATGCCATATTGATGATTTGAAGTAGATTAGTACATACCTGTAAACATCAGATTTCATTCTGCTTCTATCTTAATCCTCCAGTAAAATATAAATATGAGACTAGCCACACTTGTATCCAGCAGAACCAAGAGTTTCAATAAAAATGATTTCACAATGTAGTACTTTATTAAATAAGATAATCAACAAAAACATGTTTCCCAACATGCTCCCAACATGTTAGAAATTTTCAAACTGACCAACCAGTATTTTGTTAAACCAATCAACTCTCAGTAAATCAGGGGTAACACAGAGGTTAATTCAGAGTATATTATGTAAATGTACCACTAATGTGTGGCCAATAGATGGACATAATCCTCTTATCACCTCACATCTGGCAATGATTCTCTTGGGAATTTATCCTGACTTGCCAATACAAAGGGCTGCATTAAGACCTTTCTGTTTTTCAGTATTTTGGAATGATCCTTATCTGATACATGTACATAGTAGAAGTAGTAACAGCAGTAGTAGTAGTAGAAGTAGTAACAGCAGCAGTAGTAGTAGTAACAGCAGTAGTAGTAGAAGTAGTGCATGTAGTAGTAACAGCAGTAGCAGCAGCAACAACAGCAGTAATATTAGAAGTAGTAGTAGTAGAGAAGTGTAGTAGTAGTAGTAACAGCAGCAGTAGTAGTAGTAGTAGTAGTAGTAGTAGTAGTAGTAGTAACATCAGCAGTAGTAGTAACAGCAGTAGTAGTAGAAGTAGTGCATGTAGTAGTAACAGCAGCAGCAGTAGTAGTAGTAGTAGTAACATCATCAGTAGTAGTAACAGCAGTAGTAGTAGAAGTAGTGCATGTAGTAGTAACAGCAGCAGCAGTAGTAGTAGTAGTAACAGCAGCAGTAGTAGTAAATAAGTCCAAAGTATACCAATATTTTTCCAATTGTGAAAATATTGGAAAAGATTGGACTTTTTTTCTGGTCAAGAATTCAAGTCCAAGCTTTTCCAAGCTTTTCTGGAGTATATGCTGTTGGACAGAGAGTAGAAGTCCAAAGAAATCCAATGTTTATGCACAGGGAAAAACATTGGATTTTGATGGATTAAAAATCCAATGTTTTCCAAACTTTCTCAAAGAAACAATCTTGAGAATTCCATGGAATTTCTAGGAGTTTTCATTGCAAGGAAATCCAATGTCTTTCCAAGAGAGAAAACATCGAACTTCCTTGTAATTTTAAAGAATTCTTAAGAATGAAAAAATGCTTGAATTTATTTCTGCAGGGGTTTGACAAAATTTCTCTAAGTCCTCAATCGCAAGCTTGCGCTCAATGCGAGCTAGATCGCAAGCTTGCATAAAATGAATGAGAAGCTTGCAGACTAATCCACAAGCTTGCAGCAAGCTTACATGTACACTGTTAGCTTAATGCGAGCTTACCGCAAGCTTGCTGCAAGCCTGCAATTTGGTTTGGGTGGGATCTAGGTCAAGGTCACTGTTACTAAAAATAGAATTTTTTTTTCCACTCAATAACTTTTAATAGGAATAAGAACTTGCGATGAAACTTGCAGGGTAGGTAGCTTATATAGAAAGGAAGCTTGGGATTGCATTTGGGATCATTGGAGTCAAGGTCGCTTTTACTAAAAAAAGTTTCCACTGAATAACTTAAGTAAGGAATGAGATATTGGAATGAAACTTGCTGTGTAGATAGTATATATCAAAAGAAAATGCTGTGTAGATAGTATATATATCAAAAGAAAATTTAGGATTGCATTTGGGGTCACTGGGGTCAGGGTCACGGTCACTGTTACTACAAATAGAAAAACAGTTTCCTCTCGATAACTTTAGTTGGGATTGAAATATTGGAACGAAACTGGCTATGTAGGGACCTTATATGTAAAGGAAGCTCAGGATTGCATTTGGGGTCACTGAGGTCAAGTTCAAGGTCACTGTTACTAAAAATGGAAAAAGGTTTCCCCTTGGAAAACCTGTTTTTTGTGGAATTCCCATGTTTCTTGTTGATTTGACTATATATGCCAGCAAAAGGATCATTATACCCTCTAACAGAAGACTTCGTTATTACATTTATAAAGATTAGGTAAGACATTTTTCTGCATATTTAGCACCTTCATCATGTACATAACCTTTTAACTATCAGTTACAAAAATAAATAATAAAATCATGGTTAATAATTTAGAGAATTTTCATGACAATTGTTTTCTACCTTATGCCGGACTGGCATTATTATGCAAAAAAATAATAATAAGAGAACAAATACCATCATAAATTAATTTTTTTTTTTTTTTTTTTAAAAATATAAGATAAGAAAACAAATATATCATAAAATTATGATGATATTAATTTTTGTTCTCTTATATTTTTTAAATGTTTTTTTTTTTTTTTGGCATAATAATACCCTTGCGTATATAGAGGATCTGACATGAGTTGTGATTTCATACAAAATTTTATTAAACGAGTTCAGGAATGTGTTATTAAGCTAAGAGAATTCCTGGACGAGTTTAATAACATTTTGTATGAAATGACAACGAGTGTCAGATCCTTTTTATCACATGGCTCAAAAACGACAAGAAACTACACATTATTGCTTGTGGTGAATCTACATACGGCGGACTGTTACCCTCACAACATCGCCGATTCAGTGCTATATCCACGGACTCCATGGACTATACGGGTGTTCTGGACATTTACTAGACGAACGTACTGACACTGCACTTCACCGACCGGCTGATTCGGTCGCCTTGTATTACACATGGTAGATATAAGGAAATACGTATTAAATGGGTATATTATACGGAATACAAGCAGTTCCATGTGATAAATTGTTTTATGTCTAGGAAGAGGGAAAAAGCATTTCTTAATTTCCATTTTTTTTTTGAAGTGATCATTCTGATTAAAGGACGAGCTTTAAGGTCTGATCAGAGGGACATGTTGGCCCCCAAAATATTTAAATGTAAAATATTCAAAAGTATGTTGGCCCCAAAAATATTCAGAATGCAAAATATATTATTTTACTATAATTTGTTTTACACGTTAAAGTAAATTATCATATTCGATCTTCACAATAGATTTAACAGGGTCTCAAAAAATGGCATTTTAGGTAATTTTGTCATATTTTGTAGATTTTGTACCTTTCTGGGCAAGTTTTTGATCCTAAACATATACCTCCGCGCACACAGATCTATGGCTGACGATGTGTTCCCATCAAGTACCTGTCTTAACTCCCCTCTATACCAACCAAAAAAAACAGCGGTGCTCGAGGTTCTATATTTCCATGAAACTGCTGAAACTGAACTGACTAAAACTGAGTTTTAATAATGATTCGCTCCATTTGTAGCTAAAATAGGTATTAAAAATGTGTGCATTCAAAATTTCAATTTTGAGGGCCAATTTTGCCCCTTATCATACCTAGTCCTTTATCTCACTGTAATTGGAGAGTCGTACCTTCCAAAATGTTCCTCACTACCAGGTGCCATTATCACACCCGATTACCGGCAGCCGTAGGCACAGTACGGCAGCCGTAGGCACAGTTCCCGGTAAAAAAAAAAAAGTTTCAAAAGGGTAAATAAATCTAGTTTTATGACTTGTTAGCCTTAAACTATTAGAAAAGTGAATCGGCCATTCTAATTTGGAAGGAATGTTGTGTATGTCACCTGATTCCCGTGAAATTTGAACCGATATTATGCGAGTTATGGTAGGTTAAATGTTGAAATTAAGCTAAGAAATGTGATTGTAGAAAGTTAGAGACCTGGTACTCGGTAAATAGTCAAGTTTAAGAGATTTCAGACATACTGCCATAAAATATAATCTTTCCTGAATAAACAGTCCAAATTTTAGCCCACAGAACATTTTATTAAAATAATTGTGGGTTTTTGAACACGACCGGGTATTGAAAAATGGCAGGAGTACGCTACAGTTCCATTATTTATTGGCAGGTACATGTAGCAAGTACAGTTCCGAAAAATGGCAGGCGTATGGTACAGTTCCAAAAACAGAGGACGCTAAAGTATTTTCTCCTTTGGTATAGTGGTGTAATTTCGAAAACACTAATATGCTAATGAAGAAGTACTGTATATAGAATTATATACATCTTCGGTCCTTCCATAAACGTTTAAGAAAACCCACCAACCGTAGGGAAATGTGAATATAGGCTCGTTTGAACCTTCATTCCGACGGTACAGTACAGAGAAAGACACGTTTTAATAACAATCGTATGTTGTGCTGAGTTACGTCCCCTTTTTATAATTCACCATTTATGATAACAGGCGTTTGGTATTTAGATGTTTTGGAATAGATTGCTTAATTTTAATTATTGCATAGTTGAACACGTCACAATAATTACGTTTTAAGGCCACTCTATGTAACTTAATGTATCTGAATCAAACGTCTACTGATATATAGGACTCGCATATAAATCAATAATGTAGTCGCTTAAAAGTGTACTTAACTCAAAAAGTAAAAATCATAGGACATTATTTAAAGTTGGTATCAAATTGTAACGGATATAGCGCAGATACCCACGAAAGTTCAAAGTTGACACATGCAGACATTCAAACTTTTTTGCTTTGGTGAGACGAAATACTAGTACATGTCTATTGTCTAAATAAAAGTTTAGTGTCTGAATTTCCCAAAAATAACCTCGTCGGCAAAATCAAAATATCTATCATAAAGATGTGACCACTTTAAGTGTACCTAATTAGCTTAAATTTTAGCTTAAACATGCTCATTAGGCAAACTTTAAATGGTCATAATTAAACGACACATAATCTCATTTGGTTAATGATGACATTTTTGTAAAGCCCTGCATGCTGTTATTGCATAAAGTGTATTTTGCGTTACCATGGGTATCTTTTGAGCGACTACATTATTGGTTTATATGCGTGTCCTATATATCAGTAGACATTTGATTCAGATACATTAAGTTACATAGAGTGGCCTTAAAACGTAATTAATGTGATGTGTTCAACTATGCAATAATTAAAATTAAGCAATCTATTCCAAAACATCTAAATACCAAACGCCTGTTATCATAAATGGTGAATTATAAAAAGGGGACGTAACTCAGCTCAACATACGATTGTTATTAAAACGTGTCTTTCTCTGTACTGTACCGTCGGAATGAAGGTTCAAACTAGCCTATATTCACGTTTCCCTACAGTTGGTGGGTTTTCTTAAACGTTTATGGAAGGACCGAAGGTGTATATAATTTTATATACAATACTTCTTCATTAGTGTTTTCGAAATACACCACTATACCAAAGGAGAAAATACTTTAGCGTCCGATGTTTTTGGAACTGTACCGTACGCCGGCCATTTTCGGAACTGTACTAGCTACCTGCCAATAAATAATGGAACTGTAGCATACTCCTGCCATTTTTCAATACCCGGTCGTGTTTAAAAATCCACAATTATTTTAATAAAATGTTCTGTGGGCTAAAATTTGGACTGTTTATTCAGGAAAGATTATATTTAATGGCAGTATGTCTGAAATCTCTTAAACTTGACTATTTACCGAGTACCCGGTCTCTGACTTTCTACAATCACATTTCTTAGCTTAATTTCAACATTTAACCTACCGTTACTCGCGTAATACCGGTTCAAATTTCACGGGAATCAGGTGACATACACAACATTCCTTCCAAATTAAAATGGCCGATTCACTTTTCTAATAGTTTATAAGGCTAACAAGTCATAAAACAAGATTTATTTACCCTTTTGAAACTTGTTTTGTTTTTACCGGGAACTGTGCCTACGGCTGCCGAACTGTGCCTACGGCTGCCGGTAATCGGGTGTGATTATATCTTTGTGTCATAAAAATACAATAGAAAAATTAAAGTTAATTTGAATTTTATCAAAGAATTAATTCAAGACAATGTCATTTATGGCAAGTCTGTCTCATAAAACAGCCCAGAATGAAGAATTTTAATTTCTCCCTAGACATTTGGCTACAGTCTTGTTATATTATTTGCTTTCTTGGAGAAATTCAAACAAAAGCAGAATCTGAACAGCTCGATATATTTCTTCCAGACAGTATACAAGTTAGATCATGCACATTTTGTTAGTAAGGCCAAAAAAACAAACAGGCCTGTTTCTGGTCTTGTTCCCAAAAAAAAAATGTAGGAATTTTTTTATTATTATTATACCCCAACTAAAAGAAGTCTGTCTGTCTGTCTGTCTGTAGATGCAACCTTGTCCGCTCATAACTCAGCTCCCACTAAAGAAAATCGCATAATACTTCATGGGTGGACTGCCTGAGATGAGAGGATGACCCCTATTGATTTTGAGTTCAGTAGGTCAAAGGTCAAAATCACCAGGACCCGATAATAAAAAACCTTGTCCGCTCCATAACTCCTGTCCTCCTGAAGCAAAGCTCATGAAACTTCATAGTTGAACTGTCTGTGGTGAGAGGATGACCCCTATTGATTTTGAGGTCAGTAGGTCAAAGGTCAAGGTCACAGGGACTCGATAATGGATAATGGAAAACCTTGTCTGCTCCATAACTACGCTCCCATGAAGCAAATCCCATGACACTTAATGGGTGAACATGACCCTATTGATTTTGAGGTCAAAGGTCACCGGGACCCGAAAATGAAAAACATTGTCTGCTCCATAACTCCTCTCCCACTGAAGCAAATCTTATGAGTGTCTGTGGTGAGAGGATGACTGCTATTGATTTTGAGGTCAGTAGGTCAAAGTTCAAAGATACCGGGACCTGACCATGAAAATCTTTGTCCACTCTGTAACTCAACTCGCCCTAAAGCAAATCTCATGAAACTTCATGGGTAGATTGCCTGCGATGAGAGGATGACCCCTATTGATTTTGAGATCAGGAAGTCAAAGGTCAAGGCCATCATTACCTGATCACAAAAATCCTATCGCTCTCAATCTTTACTCAAACGGTAGGGTGGAGAATGGGGGGACTGGTAGCAGGGGTGTATTTGTCGCCCTTACAAGGCGACAGCTTTAGTTTTTTTAAATTAAATTTTTCCTTATACTTAAATACTACACTATATTCACGTCAAGAACATCAAAAGCATGTTTCTTGAACACAATATCAATGGTCCACTATAAAATCGACACTTTACCTGCCTTAAAACACTTAAACAATTTTATTCTGAAAAATAGGGACGGTCAGAAGACCAGAAACAAAACTAAGCTTGGAGGCAAGACCTGCATGCAGTTGTTGGAGGCGAGACCTGCATGCAGTTGTTGGAGGCGAGACCTGCATGCAGTTGTTGGAGGCGAGACCTGCATGCAGTTGTTGGAGAATTCAATTTTTAGGAGAGTTCGAAGTTTTTTCGATTGTTTTTAAAGCTGTTATTCGGTCATAATTCCCAATGCCAATTAAAACATATAAATTTTCCCAATTTTGTGATAAAAAAATCCCAATTGACAGGAAAACAAGAAGCAAAAAAGAAAAAAAAAGTGACATTTAGTGTTGAGTACGAAATGCTTTTAACTGCATTACAGATACAAGTATGAAATGAATGTTTTACTGTATTTTTTGCCAATTTTAAGAAAATTCACACTAAAATTCGCAATAATTATTATTGTGACTTACAGTATGGGTTATGTTCCAAAATATAGAAAAAAACACACAATGAAATGAGTATAAAACAACTTCAAAATGAAAAGGACAAAGCTTTCATTAGAACAAACACAGTATATTAAATCATTTTGAAATTATTTTATTATTAGAATTTTGTGTTTCTGGATTTCAAGAACCTTATTACTCAATGTCAAGTAAAAATCAATGAGTTCTGAGAATTAAATGAGTTTTAAATTAACTGGTTTCATTGGTACAATTTTTATCACTGAACCAATCGGATCGTGAATGCTTCATTCATATTTTCATTTGGTTGTAGAAGGCTGGCATGGCGCAGTTGGTAGAGCGGCGGATTTGTTACCGGAGGCCCCGGGTTCAATCCTCCGTGGTGCCACTGAGTTCCGTCGGTGTGTTCTTGGGCAAGACACTTTCCCTTAGCCTCGTCCGTCGGATGGGGACGTAAACCGGGCTGTCCCGTATATCGGTCTATCAACCGAGCACGTTAAAGAACCATAGGAATCTATTCGATAATAAGAGTAGGGCAGGTTCCCGGATTCCTATGTATCCTTCCCCTCTCTCTGGGGCGGCTCTAAATAACCTATACTGTGTTGATGAGCCATTAAACAACATTCAATTCATTTGGTTGTTTCTCTCATATGACATCACTTTTTGGTATTATGACATCACGTCATCACTTTCTGGTATTATGAAATCACGTCATGCTATTATGATGCAACTCAGTGAGTTCTGAGAACTGACTGAGTGTTTAAATTGCTGTGAGAACCATATATTAAGACTGTTTGTATTTCTCAATGAGTAATGATTTTCTTGAAACCATTGAATCATACATTTCTAAATATAAATCAATTCTAAAATGATTTAATACATCGACTGTTTAGAATGAGCAATCTTGCCCACCAGAGTATTCCTAAAGGAACTGCACACATCAATTGTATTAATATAAATGAAGCCCACTCCTCCTTTCTGACTGACACCAGTGTTTTGCTTACCCAAAATATTCAGCGAAATTTGGCCCCATTCCCCCCACGAAATACTATATTTTCCCCCCTTTTTTTGAGAAAAAAATCCCCTAAAATTTTGTTTTTGGTTTTACTTTTAAATGTTGTTTTTTATTTGACCACCCATAACATGTCCATCAAACATGTTCTTGATGTAAATGAAAGACTGTGACTTTATACATATAAAAAATCTACCATCTTTCTTCTTTATTTTAACATTGTCGAAATTCCCCCTTTTTCCAATTCACATCAAATTTTTCCCTCTAAAGGGCCCCAACCCCCTTCCCCCACAAGTAAAAAAAAATAAATCACTTGATACTGACTATTTCCAAGCTAATAGATTTTTAGCTTGACTTTTTACAATTTCACAGATTTTGGCAGATGTTTTAATTGTTATGTGAACACGTACTCCTAATTTTGACTTGAAACAGTCTATTAAATCATTTAAGAATTATTTTATCTTTAGAATTCTGTGATTCTTGATTTCAAGAAACTCATTCCTCAATGAGTCATACAAATATTTTTAATCTGTTGCTCACAGCAGTTAAAAGGCTCATTGTGTTCTGAGAACGCATTGAGCTGCATCATAATAGCATGATGTGATGTCATAATAGCATGACGTGATGTCATAATTATCCAGTGTGTGATGTCATAATACCAGAAAGTGATGTCATGATAGAAGCAACCAAAGGAAATTAGGAATGAAGCATTCTGATTGGTTCACTGATAAAAATTGGACCAATGAAGCCAGTTAATTGAAAGCTCATTGTATTCTCAGAACACACAGAGGTTTTACTGGACATTGAGTAGTGAGGTTCTTGAAACCCAGTAACACAAAATTCTAATGATAAAATAATTCTAAAATGATTTAATAGACTGTTTTGAATGAATTCAGTACAACCATGATGTAGACAGCATACAACCACCCAACCAACCATAACAAATTATTAGTTTAATAAGCTACCCTAGAAAATAAGGCATGGTCAAGCATTCTTTTACTAATTTGGGTAAAGTTATCCTGAATTCAGGCATATCTGAAAGAAATCCCACTTCTGACACTGTGTAATAGTTTAGTGGAGCGCTGTTGTCTCGTGGTAGAGCATTGGACACATGATTGAAAAATTGTGGGTTCGATACCCACAAGGCCATAAGTGTTGTGTCCCTGTGTGTGATACTTAATCTGCATTTGCTTAGTACTGGTTCTACCAAGGAAGACATCGAGAGTGATTAAAATAAGTTCAGAGTGCTTTTGTTACAATCGATGTAAAATACATATTAAGTTGAAACTAAACTACAGTAATATTTTGAAGTATACTGTTATGTGGATTTCCTCAATTAACCCTTAGCCTGCTAAGGGCGACTACAAATAGCCTTTGCGTCCATTGTAAACCCTGATCAGCCTAGCAATGGACACAAAGGCTCATGGTCCTTTCTCCAAAACACACTTTAAAACATAAATGGAATGGTCTAAATTACAGTCCATTATACATTCCTAGTGGGCTAAGGGTTAATATAAATGACTGGAACACAACGTGTTGATACTAGGATTCTTTCCAAGAAGTGACGAGCCGTTTATCTATAGCGGGAAAACCTGTGGCATGCATATCCCGGTGTTACGATACATGAATATTCATACATGTGGTTTATATCAATCAATAATACCAGTAATACTACATTCACGAGCAGTGCTCCAGATAAGCTTTCAGCACAATACGTGTTGTATGCATGAACAAAAATTGCATTTCGATTTACATTTACAAATGCAAAAAAACAGCTAGGGTCTTGCACAAAGCATTATAATGTAAATTTCTTACTCATAGTCATTACCTTAAAAAATATTGTGCATCTCCTCTTCCCCTTACATATACATTCAGCATTGATTTCGGTTGTTTTTATACGGCATTAACTTGTGTCAAACAGCCAACAAAAAGGCCAAAAAAAGGTCTTGCAAGCATCTACTATTAATTGCTGGAGATATTTGCTTGTCATTCAATACTTCAGACTTCAATAAGCAGCTATTGAGTATGACTAGGATTGGTGCACTCGATTTTTCTAAGCTATTGACGTGTGTACCCAGGAATCAATTGTTTCTCAATATTTGTCAGTGATTTTAATGCGATTTAGTGCGCATTCATTTTATTTTTAATGAGTATTTGGTGAAGAAATAAGCGTATTTACGCAGATACGCGTCTTATCTGGAGCACTGCATGAGATCATGAGACTATCGGAGAAGCTTTAAAATACTGTCTACAGACCACTGCCTTCTTATTGATCTGATCCCCTTTGTTAAACAAAAATTGTAATCTGCCTGAAAATCACTGCTTTTGCCCTACCACTGGAAATTTCAGCAACCTCTTGTGTGCGAAAATAGAGATAACTAGTTATAATCACTTGTAATTCTTTTAGTCATACAAACTTGATAAGAAGATTATGTCGTACTTAGCATTTCCCCCAGAGACACTAGGCTTGACAGTGCACAATTTATAGAATAATAATTATTCATTGTTTCTATATTTTGTTTTCCATTATTCAAATGATAAGGGAATGACAGATTATCGGGAATTTTACTATTTCCCCTAATAGCAGCACCTGTACTAATAGCCATGCCCCTCGCTCACTTTTGAAAAACAACAACAATTTTCGATCTTTGGTATCCAAGATCCACTTTGATTTTTGCTGAGTGCCCTGGTACTCCTATTACTATTGTTTGGGGTGCTTGTTTCAGCCAAATGTTTTTTGGACTTCTCAGACAAGATACAATTCGTACTTAAATAAGTTGTATATCAGTGAAACAGACATTTTTAGTGGTAAATAAAAATACCTTACTTTTCAAAATCGGTTGAGAAATAAAAATTTCATGCTCGAAAGCTGTTCTTAATGGGGCATTTCTGCTGCATGAAAAATTTGAAAATATTTATTTTTAGAATTTTTATCCGAAAATGGTTTAAATTGTTGGATATTCGTAAATTAAAACAACCTGAAAGATTTATTGCAAAATATGAAGGCTAACTGAAATTATATCAAATTTCTTAATTTTCTGCTGTCCCTGGTCAACAAGCAATTTACATGGGAAAAACACCATCAAAAACTCATTTGGGCTGTAAAATACTTATATCTCAACCGATTTTCAAAACTTAGGTATTTTTATTTACCATTGAAAATACGAGTTCTAATGATATATAACTGAGTTACGTATTATTTAAATTGCTCAAGCTTTTGCAGAAAAACCTTTGGCTGAAACAAATTAGCACCCCGGACAATAGGAGAAATACAGTATACAAAACCACTTTATTTTCCATATTTCTTTTTCTTTGTTCAAACTTGAAGCTCCGACAGTCATTGGAACTGTGTAATTAGGCTGATTAATGCCGCTGGAATGAGTGCGTGGTGTTTTACAACTACTTAACAGCTTCTGTCCCTCGTATCAGGTTGCAAATTGGGGATTGATGATGAGCAAACAATAACAATAATGGAGATGATGGTTTATTTACTGGCAATAAATATCATGTTCTGAATTTTTATTCAACTCCAGACCATATGGTATTCAGCTTCCAATTTTTAGCTTGACTGATCAAAGATATGCAGAGCTTATGCCGTGGTGCGTCGTCCGTCTGTCTGTCTGTCTGTCAGTCCGGCCGCCTGTAAACTCTTTTTTTTTGTGGCGACTACTCCTCTGAAACTACTTTGACGCATTTTCATGAAACTTCACAGGAATATATCTCTTGATGTCTTGTTAATTCAGCAAAAATTCAGATCGGCCAGAAATTCAAGATGGCCGCCACAGCTAAAAATAGATTTAAAAAATGCAATTTTGTGGCAACTACTTCTCAAAAACCAAAAGTGATATTGATTTGGAACCTTTACCAAAATGACTGCAACAACATGTAGTTGGTCCTAACCAAAGTTCATTTTGATTGGAGGTCCAAAATGGCCGCCAGCAGCCATCTTTGTTTACATAGAGTTATGTAGGAAAAACTTGTGGCGACTACTCCTCTGAAACTATTTGATGAAATTTAATGAAACTTGACAGGAATGTTGCTCTTGATGTCTAGATGGTCCTAGCAAAAACTCAGGTGGGTAGGAAATTCAAGATGGCCGCCACTGCTAAAAATAGATTTTAAAAATGCGACTTTGTGGCAACTACTTCTCAAAAACCGTAGGTGATATTGAATTGGAAACTTTACCAAAATGACTGGTGTGACATGGACTTGGTCCTAATACCCCCTTGACACAGAGGTGGCGATCGTTGAGCGATCAAAAATTGGCCAGATCTCTTGACAAACTTTCAATGAACGCCCAGTGATCGCCAACATATCGCAATGATCTCTCAATGATCCTCAATGATCCTCCAGTGATCTCTACGGTCGCCAAGGTAAGCGATCTCTCAACAAACGCTCAAGGAGCGCCAAGGTCGCTCAATGATCTCTATAGATCGCCAATAAAGTTGCCGAAAATTGAATTTTTGAAGGCTCAATGAGCGACTTGTTCGAGGTTTTAGGAGATTGTAGAGAGATCGGGCCAATTTTGTATCGCTCAACGATCTCCTTCTGTGTAAAGGGGGCATAACCAAGATTCATTTTGATTCGATTTCAAACATGGCTCAGCCAGCGGCCATCTTTGTTTACATAGCATTATATAGGAAAAATTTGTGGCGACTACTCCTCTGAAACTACTTGACAGATTTTCCTGAAACTTGACAGGAATGTTGCTCTTGATGTCTAGTTGATCCTAGCAAAAATGCAGGTCGGCCGGAAAATCAAGATGGCCACAACGGCTAAAAATAGATTTTAAAAATGTGATTTTGTGGTGACTACTTCTCAAAAAATATAAGTGATATTGATTTGGAACCTTTACCACAATGACTACCATGACCTATAGTTGGTACTAACCAAAGTTCATTTTGATTGAATGTCAAACATGGCCACCAGCAGTCATCTTTGTTTACGTAGAGTTATATAGGAAAAACTTGTAGCAACTACTCCTCCGAGACTACTTGATGGAATTTCATGAAACTTGAAAGGGATGTTGCTCTTGATGTCTAGTTGATCCTAGCAAAATTTCAGGTCGGTAGGAAATTCAAGAGTGCCACCACGGCTAAAGATAGATTTAAAAAATGTGACTTTGTGGCGACTACTTCTCAAAATATTTATGTTATATTGAATTGGAACCTTTACCAAAATGACTGGCACGACATCTTGCAGGCTGATCATGGTTTACACTATCTGGGTGCTCATCAGTCTTTTGACTGAAACACCCCTTTGTACTATAAATGGACTGGTCCAAATTCAAAGCAAGGACAGTCCATTATACATTTATAGAGGAGTAAGGATCAAACACCTTTGTATTTTTGGCTCTCAGAAAAATTGTAGGATTTTAAAATTTTGATTATGATTTTCCAAGTATAACCACTGAGACAAGAACAAATTTTCGTGTACTGGTGAGATAATAACCTAATTCTCTTGAGAAATTGCATAATATGACCTTTTACCAGGTCACAGACCTGCTAAATTTATGAAATTACTGTTGAGCGGCAAAGAGGTTGATGTTGTAAGGGTTTTAATTGATATAGCTTTATAAATAAAATTTATGGTAGCATTATGACATTTTTATAAGATATATTCTTTAGACTAGGATACAATTGAATGATATTATAAATTTTGCATAGGTAATGTTGCATAATGAATCATAATATTTAGGAATATAGGAATGTTGCTCTTGATGTCTAGTTGGTCCTAAGTAAAAATCAGGTTGACCTTAAATTCAAGATGGCCACCATGATTAAAAAAAGATTAAATACAATTTTGTGGCGACTACTTCTCTAAAACCATTAGTGGTATCGGTTTGGTACCTTTACCAAAATGACTTTCATAAAGCTTTACAGGAAAGTTCATCTTGATGTCCAGTTAGTCCCAAGTAAAATCCAGGTTGGCATGAAATTCAAGATGGCTGCCACAGCTTAAATACAAGTTTGGGCAACTACTTCTCAAAAATATAAGTGGTATTGATTTGGAACCTTTACTAAAAATGACTGGCATGACATGTAGTTGGTCCATCTTTTTATACATAGAGTGATATAGGAAAAACTTGTGGCCACTACTTCTTTGAAAGTGTTGGTCTTATTTCCATAAAACATGGCTGATCTGGCTATCAAAATCTATCAGTAGAGCTTCAATGTCATAATTAATTTGACTCTTGTTCCATTTAGGGAAATTCCACCTGAAATCAAAACCATATGGTATTCAGCTTTCAGTTTTTCCTTTGGGGGAATTCTACCTGAACTCAAAACCATATGGTATTCAGCTACCAGTTTTTTCCATTGGGGGAATTATACGTGAATGTCAAAACCATATGGTATTCAGCTTTCAGTTTTTCCATGTGGGGAATTCTACCTGAACTCAAAATAATATGATATTCAGCTTCGAGGTTTTGCATTGAGGGAATTCTATCTCCTGTAAGACAGTGTGCTATTTCTTTTATGGCCTGTCGTCAGACCAACTCAGCTTGAGTCAGTGCCTTATATGGAAATACTTTTAAAATGAAAAGACTGGCAGCCTTCCAGCTTTAACTGTTTTCTGCATGCCTAAAATGAATAAAAGTCGAATAGAAAATGTATGATTCACACAATGCAGTCAACCAAAATTACGTCAACCATTCCATCTACATGTATGGTAATTTCGAACTGTGACATCATAGCCTTGAAATGGTTATATCTTTTCTGTTTATCCTCCGATTTTGATAAGTATTTCACCTTTTTCCAGGTTTTTCAAAACTCTCAATAATAGAGCTTGTTTGGCTGTGGCGCTAAATTCCCTTAAGCCATACGAGAGAGATTATTACTTTTATGTTTGCTTTGTTAATTATAATAAAATAATTTTTTTAATTAAAAAAAATAAAATAATAATTAAATAAACATAAAAAGCAACAATTACAAGGGAAAACAGAAACAGAGTAAGCAACTCCACAAACAGAAACAGAGTAAGCAACTCCACAAACAGAAACAGAGTAAGCAACTTCACAAACAGAAAAAGAGTAAGCAACTCCACAAACATAGAAGTGTTCACAATATGGGCATCTTTCTTAGAACTTTTAGATTTTTTTGGCCAATTCTTGTTGAATTTTTGACAGGACAAGTTATTCTTACTTGACATAATTTGTCTTAAAATGACAACATGACAACATGGCATCTGTTATCGTTTGTTTTGGGACATGATAAAATAATTACTATAATTTGTGTCCCAAATTATTTGATAAAATAAAAAAATGTTTTAATTCCCCAAAACATATTATAAACTGAATTTGGGGTTAAATTTCAGTAAAAATAGTGGGGATCCTATGTTGTATTCTCATGTTTGATATCTAATACAATAAACTAATTAAAAACATCAATAATCATCCTGGAGACTCTGCCATTGACAACACAATCTTTTGTTTTTCTCTCGCCTTTTCGAAGAAAAAAAAAGACATATAAGTTGTTGCTTTTCCGGCGTTTTGGTCATTTTCTCACAAACTGTATGCGCTAGACCTTTCAAACTTTGGTTATAGTTGTATCTTGGGTGGTACATCGCAACGTGACAAAGCAAATGTGGAAGTGACCTTGACCCTCCAAGCAAAGGGCAGATAACTTAATAGTTTTTACTTGCAACTTTTGCGTTTAGGTCAATTTCTCGCAAACTGTATGCACTACACCTTTTAAACTTTACTTATAGTTTTTCTTGGTTAGTACATCGCAACATGACAAAGCAAATGTGGATGTGACCTTGACCCTCCTTGCAAAGGGCTGATAACCTTATCATTTTTACCCTCAACTTTTCCGTTTAGGTCACTTTTTCACAAACTGTATGCACTAGACCTTTCAAACTTTGTTTATAGTTGTATCTTGGGTGGTACATCGCAACTTGACAAAGCAAATGTGGCTGTGACCTTGACCTGCCAAGCAAAGGCCAGATAACCTTATAATTTATACCTTCAACTTTTGCGTTCTTAGGTCACTCTTTCACAAACTGTATGCAATAAGACCTTTCAAACTTGCTATAGTTGTATCTTGAGTGGTACATTGCAACTTGTCAAAAAGCTAATGTGGACATGACCTTCACCATCCATTTAAGCAAAGGGGAGATAACTTTAATTGTTACATTTACATCACTTTCTCATGAACTATAATTATGCACTAGATGCTTTAAACCTAGTTTATAGCTTAATCTTTGGAAGACAAAACATTCTATTTTGTATTTTGACATAATAGATTTCATCTATGACCTTGACCTACGTTTTGGAGCTGATGATTTTTTTCCAGAGAATGGCATTTTGTTTTTAAACAAATGCACTTAAATGTCATCTCAGCAAACGGTAAACTCCATTGTTTTAAGTTATCAAAATGATTACAAACTCATTTAAGCATAATTTATCTTTTATTTTTAAGTCCCGCCCCCTTTAGGCGAAACATGTGAATCCGCGTATTTCTTGTTTATTAACACTTCTGTTTCCTTTTTTCTAAATGATGAAAAGGTCAGTCAGAAAGTCACAGGTTGACTGCAGTTCACATGAGCCGAGATTGCCCATTGATCTTTGTCTATAGATGAACGGTGCAGCTTGCGTCACTCGTTACAGCTCAAATGAATTGCGTGGTTGGAATAATTAAAGGAGCACCATTGCGAAAAGTTAACAAAACAGTAGTTACTATATTGTCCTATAGATTAGAGCGAGGAATTATAAAAATATAGCTTCCCTTTAATTGAGGTGTGTTTGTACTATTTATCCGAGAGTATGTGATGCCGTGAGCCATTTATTAAATACTCAGTGTTTATTGTTGGCTTGTGTTTATCCTGGTGCACTTGATATTATTATTTATATTATAAATCAAAATTATATGAATACTTGTAGAAAGATAAGCGAAATAAAATAGGGAGTTCTACTACTTTTGTTAATATTTTGTTGTGCGCACGACCTCTTTCACACATAATTATAAAGTAATACTCACTCATCTAATAAGTTCTATTTTACCAGACGGCCATTTTCCACTCTGAATGTGAGAAAATTCAGGTTTCCCAATTCTAATTATCTTAAAATTAAGGATTTTTTATGAAATTTCTGATGACAGTGTCCCATATTTTATGGATGGTGGAAATTAATTATTCATCTAAAATTCGTATGGTGTCCCAAAACAAACGATCAGTAGGGTGAAGAACAAAGAATAAAAATGTGAGCAAGTTCGCCCTTAATTATAAGGTAATTGTATGTATTCAATCACTGGTAGAACGACTGTGCTGATGATCGATTTCAAGATACTGATCTTAGTCATTACCCAGGGGAGGTTGAGTTTACTGTTCTCTCAGATTGAATTAGGGCTAAGCCGATAATTAAAAAAACATTATTCGCTAAGGAGAGAAGGGTGATACAACATTATTGGATAAGTTACTGATTTTTGGAAGATACATGTTTCTAATTAAGTAATGTTGTGAAAAGGAGGATCGAAGACCAAATATTGGATTACTTGCCAGGCTTAAAGGTCACATGGCAATCTTGAAGTCTTTAGCAAGCATTAAAATTAGCCTCTGGATTCTTAATCCAGTATCATTTTGACTAAATGAAACTGCTGGCATATATTAATTTAATTAAATACAATTTTGAGTTTTCAACTTTACTTTGTTATTGTATATATACCATAGGTTTGAATATATTGAAATCTAATCAACAGTTAATAATATGCAAAAACAATTTGCTTTGAACATTTCTTATAATTAATATTAATGATTGAACAAATGCAATATACGGTATGCAGAAAAACTAACGGGACGCTGTTTTTAAAAATAACAAGATTGTCATGTGTCCCTTTGTCTTGCCTTAACCCACTATTAGCATGACTATAATAGCCTTTGCGTTCATTGTAAATCCAGATCAGCCTGCAAGTAACTCGCAGGCTGATCAGGGTTTACAATGTCCAGCTGCTGATAGTGGTGGGGCGATATTCTCTGTGCATCGGTGCATCGTGATATTTTCTTGATGACAGTGTATCACGATAGTGAGACCTAATGTAGCGACACTTGATGATAGTGGACAGATCTTTGAGAAGAAAAGAAATATTTTTAAAATGTTTACTCATTTGGACGCCATCATCTGTTTTGATTGACGGCCGCTTATATCATTCTGGTTTTAATATTTTGCAAGATCAACGTCTTTGTATGCCCATCAATAATGAAGGCAATGATGGTATAAAAATTAAAATTAAGTTATAAAATGGTAAGAATTACTTTACTGTTGTCCAATTTGCTAACGTCTGTGTAACTGGAAGAAAAACAATAAATAGAAGAAGAAAAATTGTGTTTGCTTGTTTTTTACGCAACCCTTATTTCTGTTAATACACATTTGTTAATTTAATTCATATATGTTGATCGTTTGGTAAATGTACAGTTTAAACATTATAAATATTGTTTTACTAATGAGTAAATGTTTATCAGTTAATCAGGTACGAAATACTTGGGTATAAAACTTCTATTTGACATAAGCGACCATACTTCACTTTGTTGTCATAATCAACATGGCAGAGAACGCTGATCAGGAGATCGCGTTAGGCTCCACGCTCCTTCAAATCGGACGCTCCTTCATATCAGACGCTCCTTCAAATCAGACGATTGGAAGTCATTTGGCTTTCTCAAAAATGATAAGGAAAAGGGGATTTGTTTGTTGTGTAAATCAGTTTTGAAAAAATGTGGCAACACAACACATATTGAATCCGAACCTCTTCTGACCTTACCTTACAAATTCTGTAGTAGACACTCCATTTATGTTGAAGCCAAGTTTCCACGTTTGCATACGCGGTGTCATGATGAAGACCTCGAAGGAGCATGATAAAAAATCACAAAATGGACATGAACCGGGGTGTGGGGAGGGGTCCTACATCTCCGAATCTTAAGCTACTCGAACAAATGTAAATTATGTAGAAAAACTAACGAGATGCTGCAAGTTTTTAAAAAACAATATTTCCATGTGTCCCTTTAATTCCCGACTGATGATGTTTAGATTAATTGATTTCTCCAAATACAGACGTTCTTCCTCCGTGATAATACTACCTAATGGACCAATTTATGCGAATTTCAATACAGACCGCACAAAAAGTCTTCAGAAAGATTTACCCAGAATGATTATCTGCCGATTATTTCTGAGACAGTCTGCCATTTGAAAGTAGTAATAATGGGAAAACCAGTCTACCTCTTGCCGAAACTTAATTTAACATTATATAGCTGTCCATAATTCTCTGATTGGCTGAATGATGTATGATAGCTTATATGGAGTCTGAAGCCACAATCTTAATGCTATTCACAATTTGTGATTTTTAGCTCTACTGATCAGAGATCAGCAGAGCTTATGCCGTGGTGCGGCGTCCGTCGTCCGTCCGTCTGTCCGTCCGTCCGTCTGTCTGTCCGTCCGTCCGTTAACTTTTATTTGTAGCGACTACTCCTCTGAAACTACTGGATGGATATTCATAAAACTTTACAGAAATGTTGCCCATGAAGTCTAGTTGATCCTAGCAAAAATTCATGTTGATGTGAAATCCAAGATGGCCGCCAAAGCTAAAAATAGATTTTTTAAATTCAAGTTTGTAGCGACTACTTCTTGAAAACTATAAGTGATATTGATATGGGAATTTTTCTAAAATGATCAGCATGACATGATGTTGGTCCTTGTCGAAAATCGTTTTGATTTGACGTTAAACATGGCTGCCAGCACCCATCTTTGTTTACATAGGGTTATATAATGAAAACTTGTAGCGACTACTCCTCTGAAACTACTTGACGGATTTTCATGAAACTTCACAGGAATGTTGCTCTTTATGTCTTAATGATCCTAGCAAAATTTCAGGTTGGCCGGAAATTCAAGATGGCCGCAATGGCTAAAAATAGATTTTTAAAAAATAAGTTTGTAGCGACTACTTCTTGAAAACTATAAGTGATATTGATATGGGACTTTTTCTAAAATGATCAGCATGACATGATGGTTATCCGAGTCGAACATTATTTTGATACGACGTTAAACATGGCTGCCAGTGGCCATCTTTGTTTACATAGAGTTATATAATGAAAACTTGTAGCGACTACTCCTCTGAAACTACTTGACGGATTTTCATGAAACTTCACAGAAATGTTGCTCTTGATGTCTAATTGATCCTAGCAAAATTTCAGGTCGGCCGGAAATTCAAGATGGCCACCATGGCTAAAAATAGATTTTCAAAATACAAGTTTGTAGCGACTACTTCTTGAAAGCTATAAGTGATATTGATATGGGACCTTTTCTAAAATGATCAGCATGACATGATGGTTATCCGAGTCGAACATTATTTTGATTCGACATTAAACATGGCTGCCAGTGGCCATCTTTGTTTACATAGAGTTATATAATGAAAACTTGTAGCGACTACTCCTCTGAAACTACTAGATGGATTTTCATAAAACTTCACAGAAATGTTGCTCTTGATGTCTAATTGATCCTAGCAAAATTTCAAGGCGGCCAGAAATTCAAGATGGCCGCCATGGCTAAAAATTGATTTTCAAAATGCAATTTTGTAGCGACTACTTCTTGAAAACTATAAGTGATATTGATATGGGACTTTTTCTAAAATGATCAGCATTACATGATGTTGGTCCTTGTCAAAAATCATTTTGATTAGATGTTAAACATGGCTGTCAGCGGCCATCTTTGTTTACATAGAATTATATAATGAAAACTTGTAGCGACTTCTCCTCTGAAACTACTGGACGGATTTTCATGAACTTCACAGGAATGTTGCTCTTGATGTCTAATTGATCCTAGCAAAATATCAGGTCGGCCGGAAATTCAAGATGGCCGCCACGGCTAAAAATAATTTTTCAAAAAACAAGTTTGTAGCGACTACTTCCTGAAATCAAAATCAATCAGTAGAGCTTCAAGGTCATTGACCTCTTGTTGTAATTGGGGAGCAGGAGACTTAATATCAGAAAAAGCTGAGATTTTTTTTCAGCAGACGAAAAAATGGTATTGATAAAATACACCACTGAAATTAACTTATTGCATTTTCTTGCATACCGGACAAGGTTATCTGCATTTGACATTCAGGGGATGGAAAGTCTTATCTTACATATGGGGGAAGATCACAGTCGCGCACTGATATCAACAATGACAGTTGCATGATGTCATTGTGTAAATAAACATGCAAAATGTAAATAATTGGCGACATCAATGCAGAGAATATATATCCAATGTATGATATACAAGAAAAATAACACCATCATGAGTATCTTTTTAAGATAGGAAAATTCCAATCCTCGTTATAACTGTTTTAATATAAAAACATACCTCGTGTTCGAATTTCCGAACTTCACCGGATATCCATGAAAGATTCTTATAAGTGTTACCATTAAGCAACATTTGCACCCCCTCCACCCCACTCTCCAGCCAATATATATTCCTCAAAATTTCGATCTTTTGTATGCAAAAATTAAGAAAAATGTTTTATAATGACAAAAGAAGCAGTATGTTTCACTTTTGATGATGTTTGCTTTAATTTCCGCACCAGTGGTGTAATTGCTGTAATTATTTGTGCCCAGACTGTCCCCTGATGACTGTGTATGGAAGAAAATGACAGAACTCTCGCGAACTCATTTTATAGTATGTAAATAATAATGATTACATGCATGCAAAGATAATATTATTTTACCAGATATGTGTGGTAGCTTAGTGGGCCTTATGATTTATAGTGCTGCTAGTGGTGGGGCAATACCTTTCAATGGTCGACCATCAGGAGACCATTTTAGCCTTATGAAGCATACTAGCTTGACTTCAGAGTAATTTTAAAAAAACTAACCCGGCAAATAACAGCAAAATTACACTACAAAACCGATCATCGCAATTCTAGCCAGGTGTTCAGGTCATATAATAATGTATGTGTGCCGATTAAAAGTATAGGTTTGTTCACCAGTTTTTAAAAATATTAAGCGAAAAAAAAAAAATATAAAATAAAAAAAATTCCCTATATATATCTACCCTGTTTTTCCTTAGCATGTAAGTTAGGAACCACAAATATAATTTTATTTGGCCTTACTGAGAGTTAGATGCCTTAAATTACAAATTCTTGATTTCAAGAAAAAAGCAATTGTCTGGAGTATTTAATTTATTGGACTAAAACTTGTTTCCATGGTAATTTTATTTAAAAAGTAAAGAAGAGTAGCAATTATCATCCACAACAGAGACTTCTGATGTTTAATCTGTTAGTATTGATTAATAATAGACGACTACGTTGTATCAGGTATTTATATTGTTAGTGCTCATTTCCATGGTAACAAGTATCTTTTGAATTATAAATAAACATTTTGTAATTACGATTTAAAGACAGCGAATGCTTTGTGGGCAAGCATATTAACTATACTGCATGAGCAAAATAAATTCAGCACATAAAATCATGTCATTTCCATAGACGAGATACAGAGCCATGTATGTTTGGGGTCAATGATAAAGTAACATAGATATGACCGATAATAATGCTACAAAGTCATAGGTATTTTAAAATTACAAAATTTGTATGTTTTTGTTTGAGAATAACAATCGTTTGTGAACATATTTCAGCGTTTTTTAACAGTGACAGAATAGCAATTCTTGTCAATGCCAAACATAAAATTTGTTCAAAGCAATACGTTTGTATATAGAAATAAGTTTGTTTTTAATATATGGGAGGTAATTCTGATACTTTGTTTAGAAAATAATAAAAATAACACATATTTTTGAAAATCACATTCTAGCATTTCTAATATCTTCAAACAAGCATTAGAAATGCTTAAGAATGTGATTTTCAAAAATATGTGTTATTTTTAGCTTTACTGATCAGAGATCAGCAGAGCTTATGCCGTGGTGCGGCGTCCGTCTGTCTGTCCGAGTTTAGAGGAGGGCCTTGTGTGTCTTTTTTTGTGTATAAAGTATACTTGTGTGACTTTTTTTTCTTGTGTGACTGACACACAAGCAAGTATGTCTATATGCGCAGGAAATAGTCTAATTCTTCATCTAAAGCCATAAAAAATTGCAGTCACACAAGGGGAGAGGAGCTTGTGTGACTAAAATGTGTCCAAATGGTAAAAACGACACACAAGATGTAAAAAATAGTCACACAAGATACGAACGTACACACGAAAAACCGACACACAAGTTTTGAGTCACACAAAGCCTGATTTTGTGTACGTCTGTCCGTAAACGTTTTTTTGTAGCGACTACTCCTCTGAAACTACTGAATGGATTTTCATGAAACTTTACAGAAATGTTGCCCATGAAGTCTAGTTGATCCTAGCAAAAGTTCATGTTTATATGAAATCCAAGATGGCCGCCAAATCTAAAAATAGATTTTTAAAAAACAAGTTTGTAGCGACTACTTCTTGAAAACTCGAATTGATATTGATATGGGACTTTTTCTAAAATGATCAGCATGACATGATGTTGGTCCTTGTCGAAAATCGTTTTGATTCGACGTTAAACATGGCTGCCAGCGGCCATCTTTATTTACATAGACTTATTTAGTAAAAACTTGTAGCAAATACTCCTCTGAAACTGCTTGACGGATTTCCATGAAACTTCATAGGAATGTTGCTCTTGATGTCTAAATGATCCTAGCAAAATTTCAGGTTGGCCAGAAATTAAAGATGGCCGCCACAGTTAAAAAACAAATTTTCAAAATACAAGTTTGTAGCGACTACTTCTTGAAAACTATAAGTGATATTGATATGCGTCTTTCCCTAAAATGATCAGTATGACATGATGTTGATCCTTGCCGAAAATCATTTTGATTCGACGTTAAACATGGCTGCCAGCGGCCATCTTTGTTTACATAGAGTTTCATAATGAAAACTTGTGGTGACTACTCCTCTGAAACTACTTGACGGATTTTCATGAAACTTCACAGGAATGTTGCTCTTGATGTCTTATTGATCCTAGCAAAACTTCAGGTCGGCCGGAAATTCAAGATGGCCGCCACGGCTAAAAATAGATTTTCAAAAAACAAGTTTATGGCGACTACTTCTTGAAAACTATAAGTGATATTGATATGGGTCTTTTTCTAAAATGATCAGCATGTCATGATATTGTTCCTTGTCAAAAATTATTTTGATTTGACATTAAACATGGCTGCCAGCGGCCATCTTTGTTTACATAGTTATATAATGAAAACTTGTAGCGACTACCCCTATGAAACTACTTGATGGATTTTCATGAAACTTCACATGAATGTTGACCTAGCTATCAAAATCTATCAGTAGAGCTTCAAGGTCATTGACCTCTTGTTATTATTTTCTAAACAAAGTATCAAAATTACCTCCCATATATTAAAAACAACTTATTTCTATATTCTAATATCTTCAAACAAGCATGCCCCGTGTGGTTCCCGAGGGCCCCCGTTTAGTCATGGGGCAAAGAATAGGGCCACTGCAGATCCCTTTGGAGGGGTAGGCAGAGGGGTAGAATCCCCCCAAATTCATGGTCATTTTATCATTTTTTGTTCATGTTTATTAAAGGTCTTCATCAAGATCCCTGCATTGTTTCAGGTGCTATCTCGCTCGCATCAAAAGAGCAGTGGCAGAAAAACAATAACGTGGCTCCAGCGTAAATGGAGTTTCTACGATAGAATTTGCAGCAACTCTGCAGTTCAGGGTGAGAAGGTTCTAGGCCCATTTTTCATATTTTATCTCGATGTACATGGAAGATGAGCCTGGCATGTTCATGCCTGTTAGGCACCATATAACCTTTTCATGTGTTGGTGCACCTTAAAACCCCAGTTCAATTCAATTCAAACAAGCATATATCTATGTCCTTAAAAGGTTGTGCCAAACTTTTTTTGTTCAGTATATTTAAGAGTTTTGGAGTCATGATCAATTTGTAGGATTCTCCAAGTAAAGAATTTTGTCTCTAATTTTCTAGGTTTTAATATGAAGAAATAGTTCATTATGTGGCACAGAGGTTCTGATTTTCCCATAATCCCAAAATATATTGACTTTTTTTCCACGTCCAGAATGGGAGCGTCCATTGCCGAGTGGTTAGTCACTTGCCCCTTTCAGGCTGATCAGGGTTTACACTGTCTGGCTGCTCATTGGTCATTTAACTAAAACACCCCTTTGTAACATAATTGAATGGTCCAAATTCAAAGAAAGGACAGTCCATTATACATTCCCCAGGCGAAATGAAGACCATGGTCTACCATGGTCACCACGGTTTTTGATTGCCGACCATGAACTATCATGATCGACCATCAAATACCATCAAATACCATGGTTAGAGACCATGATCGAACATGGTCAAATTCGAAGAGGATGGTCGGCCATGGTCTCTAACCATGGTATTTGATGGTCGATCATGATAGTCCATGGCAATCAAAAACCGTGGTGACGCCATGGTCAAGATTTGAAAGACCATGGTCAAATTTGAAGATGATGGTAGACCATGGTAGACCATGGTTGACCATGGTAAAAATTTAATGTATATCTCATAAAATTGTAGTTCTTATGCGCATTCAGACGCATATCCTTTTGCGAATTCTTGAAAATGCAAGGTTAAATTTAGGAGATGAATTTCAGCTGTACCATCAACAAAAGACATTCAAACTTTGGTTTGACCATTTTATTAGTGATAAATATATGTTTTCTTGTAGTTTATGTATATGGGAATGAACAAAATATCAAAATAATGTAAAAAAATGTCAAAATAATTCTGTGATTATTACCCCACCCACTTTTCTTAGAAAGAAACTGAAAATTAGGTTAAATTTAAGGACATTTCAAACAACATCTCATCCAAAACCACTTATTCCATTCTAGTGAAATATCATATACACATAGCATGATATACATGTTCATTGGGTTGGGCTGTATCAAATTTGTGTTTTTCGTTGTCAAATAATCAAAATGGCCACCAGATTTGAAGATGATGGTAGACCATGGTAGACCATGGTAGGCAATGGTAAAAATTTAATGTATATCTCATAAAATTGTATTTCTCATGCACATTCAGACGCATATCCTTTTGAGAATTCTTGTGAATTCAAAATGCAAGGTTAAATTTAGGAGATGAATTTCATCTGTACCATCAACAAAAGACATTTAAACTTTGGTTTGACCATTTTACAAGTGGTAAATATATATTTTCTTGTAGTTTATATATATGGGAATGTACAAAATATCAAAATAATGTAAAAAAAATGTCAAAATTCTGTGATTATTACCCCACCCACTTTTCTTAGAAAGAAACTCTGAAATGGGGTACTACAAACTAGGTTAAATTTAAGCAATTCCAATCTCATCCAAAACCACTTATTCCATTCTAGTAAAATATCATATACATGTTTCTTGGGTTGGGCTCTATCAAGTTTGTGTTTTTAGTTATCATCAAATAATCAAAATGGCCACCAGGACGACACAAAGTTTACATACACTACAGTTATATAGGGAAAGACTAAGAACGACATCTTCTCTGAAACCGCTTGAAGGGTTTTGATGAAACTTAATCACAATGATTTTTGGGATAGCCCACCTCAAATTTGCGTTTTTTCACGGCCGCCAGTCATTCAAGATGGCTAAAAGTTAAAGTAATTTCAAACGACATCTCCTCCGAACCATTTATTCCATTCTAGTGAAATATCACGCCAGTCATTCAAGATGGCTGCCATGGCTAAAAGTTAAAGTAGTTTCAAACGACATCTCCTCCGAACCATTTATTCCATTCTAGTGAAATATCATATATATATCCCTTGGGTTAGCTACCATGAACTTAGCTACCATGGTAGTTCATGGTCAACCATGGTAGTTCATGGTTTACTATGGTAGTTCATGGTCAGACATGGTAGTTCATGGTTTACCATGGTAGTTCATGGTCAACCATGGTAGTTCATGGTCTACCATGGTAGTTAAATGGTCTACCATGGTAGTTCATGATCTACCATGGTAGTTCATGGTCAGGAGACCATGGTAGACCATGTTTTGGTAAATGGCACTTGATGGTCAATGACCATGGTCTCTGACCATGGTAGTTCATGGTCACTGACCATGGTAGACCATGGTTAGAGACCATGAACTACCATGGTGACCATGGTCAGAGACCATGAACTACCATGGTCAGAGACCATGGTCATTGACCATCAAGTGCCATTTACCAAAACATGGTCTACCATGGTCTACCATTGTCAACCATGGTCTACTGACCATGGTAGTTCATGAACTACCATGGTAGTTCATGGTTTTAAACCGTTCATTTCGCCTGGGTCATAGCGGGCTATAGGTTAAAACCACTTCAAGAAATGATTTCAACAAATTTAACCCTATTTGTTAATTGTGACCCCCAGTCGGTGTGGAGTGATAAGAATCAACCGACAGCTCGTTACTTAGCAGAGGGGTAGGACACCCCCCCCCCCCCCCCCCCCCATGAAATGTAACCCACCTGTTGACCGTGGGTGGCGACCTGTGTTGTTGGAGAAGAGAGTCCTGGTGGTTGAGTGGCGTGGAGATCTGGTAGTTATCTCCACGTTGCAACACACCATTTTGTTCCGGACTTCAACTAGACGGGCGGTCAGATTTGGCCCGATCTGATCAATCGGTTTGTCACGCCAGCTATAAGAGATCCGACCTTATTATTCAGACAGTACCAGTACACTGTATCTTACATACCTTTTATATTGTTCTACTTTAAACATTTTATAATCAGGGTCTTTTATGGCGGTGGCGCACGGGCTAATCATGTATTTCAAAACGCTATATACTCATGCCACTTTTTAAGCGGAACATAAGTGCGGTCTTTGACTTTTTAGTTAAGGGGTTATGTGCGCTGGGTGGTATGGGGGGTCTGATTCGTTAGCTTTATATGAGTATACCTTCTACGTATTCTTGGCATTTTGACTGTTGGATATCCACAGCAAATGTCCCCTTGTTGGACTCCGAGGTGGGTGAGAAGCGTGGAAGGTGAATTCTTAACGCCCATCATGGCATCACAAAACGCACAGACTACACATAAACGTAAAAAAAAACAGAACAAGAATCTGATACTGAGGAACCAGTGATCAACCAGTCCTTTCCTCGTTTTCTTATCATCGAATCGGAAGACGGGGAAAGACCTGTTGCAGATATGTCACCTTTTGTGATTCAGAAAACTGTCCATTCCATTGCTGGACATGTTAAACAAATTAAAAAACTAAAGAACAAAACTCTCCTTGTTGAAACTGAAAAAAAATCACACTCCGATAATTTACTTAGGAGTACCTGAAGAAGAAATTATTCACGAGCTTGCGCCACAGTTGGTAACTGCGGCTCGCCGAATAACCATAAAGAGGAATGACAAAATTATCAGTACAAATACTATCATCCTCACATTTGCAACACCCGTCTTACCAAAAACAATAAAGGTGGCATATCTGCAATTGCATGTTGACGTCTACATTCCAAACCCGTTACGTTGCTACAACTGCCAAGGCTTTGGGCACCACAACTCCAGGTGTACTAAAGAAGAACGTTGTGGTAAATGTGGCGAGTCTGCATTCAAGCATAACGAATCAGATTGTCCTAACGACCTCAAATGTACAAACTGCGGTCTAGCCTGACATCACGCAAATTCAAAATTATGTGAAAAATTTAAAAAAGAAAAAGAAATCATAACAGTTAAATATACACAGATCATTCCCTTTCCAGAAGCACGAAAATTGATTGAAGAAAAATATAAAATTTCAAGCCCGACCTCTTACGCATCTATTCTCAAAACAAAAGCAACACACACAGAATGCAGGGATGCAAGTACGCAATACGAACCACAGTCAGAAATTCAAAATACAAAGAATACTTCCTCAGTATCAAATCCAAACAAAAGTCAACAAATACAACTTAACAAACCCAAATTGAACTTTTCATCTAATCAAACTTTTTCATTTAAATCAAACACAAAATCGGCAAGCTCTGGCAATGTCAAGAGCATGTCAATTTCTCAGAATTGGAAAGCGGGTTCTTCTAAGACGGTGAAGTCTAGTAGTTCCCCAGTCGTGAGGCCTAATACTTCCTCGGTTGGAAGGCCTAGTGCTGCTCCAACTAAGGAAGTTGGAAAGCCTAGTGCTTCTCCAACTAGGGAGCACAAGGAGCAGCCAAAGGTGTCTAATGGCCCTATTGAGCTGCATAACAAATTCGAACAGCTCATGGACATTTCAGAGCCAGCAGCTGCACTGCCACTTCCATCCTCTCATGAAAAGTTAGTTGAGGTGCCACTTCAGCTGACTTCTTCCAGGGAGGAGGATACATCAGTGGAGATGTCGCTGCTTGAGTCTCCTAAGACCTCTCCTAAATCTAAGGCCAAAAATAAAAATAAAATTAAAAAACGCCTTAGCGCTAAATAATTGGTAAAACTAATAAGATCATTCAATGGAATTGTCGAGGTTTGAAACCAAATTATGATGAAATCAGCTTAATTTTAAATGGACACAACCCTATTGCCTTTTGTCTTCAAGAAACATTCTTGAGGACAAGTGATAAGGTATCTTTTAATTAATACTCACTACACTAGCGGATCCAGGGGGGGGCGCACCCAGCGCGCACCCCCCCCCCTCTAAAAATACCGGATCATACATGTATGTCCATGTTACTGTAGATAAAATATCAAACAATTTCGATGCACTCCCTCAGTATAAAAAATTTTCTTGCTCGCTTCGCTCGCTCTACGCACAATGACTAATGAGTGGTTTAATTAACACATTGTTAAATCCTTTTATTTGAAAACGGACTTTTTTATTCATACATGTATGTCCATGTTACTGTAGATAAAATATCAAACAATTTCGATGCACGCCCTCAGTATAAATTTTTTTTTCGCTCGCTCGACGCATAATGGCTAATGAGTGGTTTAATTAACACAATGTTAAATCCTTTTATTTGAAAACGGACTTTTTTTTATTCATACATGTATGTCCATGTTACTGTAGATAAAATATCAAACAATTTCGATGCACGCCCTCAGCATAAAAAAAATTCTCGCTCGCTCTACGCATAATGACTAATGAATGGTTTAATTAACACATTGTTAAATCCTTTTATTTGAAAACGGACTTTTTTTTTCATACATGTATGTCCATGTTACTGTAGATAAAATATCAAACAATTTCGATGCACGCCCATAGTATACTTTTTGTTTTCGCTCGCTCGCTCGCTCGACGCATAATGGCTAATGAGTGGTTTAATTAACACATTGTTAAATCCATTTATTTGAAAACGTACTTTTTTTATTCATACATGTATGTCCATGTTACTGTAGATAAAATATCAAACAATTTCGATGCACACCCTCAGTAAAACAATTTTTTTTCGCTCGCTTCGCTCGCTTCGCTCGCTCGATGCATAATGGCTAATGAGTGGTTTAATTTACACATTGTTAACTCCTTTTCTTTGAAAACGGACTTTTTTACCCTATCAATGCACTACCGCAACCGTTTAATGAGGCTAGAAACGGACCCGAAAATTGACCAAAATCTTACGCCCCCCATAAGCTGAAATCCTGGATCCGCCCCTGCACTATACAATCATATTTGTGATACCGGGGACAAGGCGACTGGTGGATTTTCGATAATCGTTAATCGAAACATTCCTCACAGACCTGTTGCGTTGAAAACAAATTTGCAAGCTATTGGGGTCAGTGTTACTATGCACAGAGTCATAACAATATGTTCCTTATATTTACCACCCAGTTCTTCACTAGACCCTAAAGATCTAAATCACCTAGTTGCACAATTGCCATCACCTTTTATACTCTTGGGCGATTTTAATGCACACAACTACATCTGGGGTTGTAAAGACGATAAAGGCAAGAAAATTGAGGATTTCTTAGCCAAAAACAATTTGTGTCTTTTTAATAATAAGTCACATACTTATTTACATCCTGCTACAGGCTCTCATTCTTCCATTGATTTAACAATATGCGATCCAACGCTTTTGATGGATTTTTCGTGGAGTGTTGGAGACGACCTCTGTGGAAGTGACCACTTCCCCATATTTCTTGAAAATATCGGCCCTCCACTTCTTGAAAAAACGCAAAGCTGATTGGACTACGTTTCAATCTCTTTGCGAGGAACAATTAAAGCCTTCCGTTTTCGAGGATGTCGAAGACGCAACTACTCTTTTTACCAAAAATCTTCACGATATAGCTGATCAAACCATTCCAAAAACCTTGGCAAATCCTAAACGCCCACATAAACCATGGTACGACGATGACTGCAAAAAGGCAGTCAGCGATCGTAAAGCTGCATTAAATAATTTTAACTTGCGGCCAACTCAAACAAATTTAGATAACTTAAGAGTTTTTCGTGCGAAAGCCCATCGTACTATTAAGGATAGCAAGAGGAAATCCTGGAGATCTTACGTCTCTAGGCTGAATTCTCGCTCATCTCTTAAGAAGACATGGGACATGGTCCGGAAAATAAGTGGTAAAGGTAAATCTAGTTCTGTAAATCATCTTAAAACAGATAATGGAGATATAACATCTGTCAAAGATATTACAAACACTTTGGCAGAAACTTTTTCAAAAAATTCTTCTTCTGAAAATTGTCAACCAAATTTTCTGAAAAATAAGAAACAAAAAGAACAGAAGAAGCTGAACTTCAAGTCGAAAAACTTGGAAAAATACAATAAACTATTCACTCTCAAAGAACTTCGAGAGTCCCTTAAAAAGGCTCATGATACATCAGCTGGTCCTGATGATATCCATTATCAATTACTAAAACATTTACATGAATTCTGTCTCTCCACCCTTCTTGATATATTTAATAAGGTTTGGGTGACGGGAAACTTCCCCGATTCTTGGTGGGAAGCAATCGTTATTCCAGTCCCCAAACCTGGAAAGGATCATACGGACCCAATAAATTATCGCCCTATTGCTTTAACGAGTTGTATATGTAAAACCATGGAACGAATGATTAATGAGAGACTCATTTGGTACCTGGAATCCAACAAGCTGATAACAAAGTATCAAAGTGGATTCCGGCGCCAACGAGGCACAACAGACAATCTCATTCGATTTAAATCATTTATTAGGGAAGCTTTCATAAAAAAACAACATCTAGTCGCTGTATTTTTTGACTTGGAGAAAGCTTATGATACTGCATGGAAGTACGGTATTATGAATGATCTTCATGACCTTGGTCTTAGAGGCCGATTACCCATTTTTATAGAGAAATTCTTAGATGATAGACAATTTCGAGTCCGAATGGGTTCAACCCTCTCTGATATTCATGAACAGGAGATGGGTGTTCCACAGGGCAGCATACTCTCTGTCACACTTTTTAATATAAAGATTAACAGTATAGTAAAATGCATCAATCCAGGTGTGGATTGTTCGCTATATGTTGACGACTTTGTTATATGTTATCGTGCAAAAAACATGAATACTATCGAGAGACAATTGCAACAATGTCTCAATAAACTTCAGACCTGGTCTGATGAAAATGGTTTTAAATTTTCTAAATCTAAAACTAATTGTATGCACTTTTGTCAACTTCATAAACATCATGAAGACCCTCATCTAACACTGGATGGGTCACCAATACCAGTAGTGGATGAGACAAAATTCCTTGGTCTTTTTTTTGACCGTAAATGAACGTTTATACCACACCTTAAATACTTGAAGGCCAAATGCTTACTTACTTAAAGTTGTTGCAAACACTAATTGGGGAGCAGATCGAAAAGTCCTCTTGCGACTTTACAGATCTCTTATCAGATCCAAGCTGGACTACGGCTCGATAGTATATGGATCAACTCGGAAGTCGTACTTGCAGATGCTCGACCCTATACATAATCAAGGATTACGACTCGCCTTAGGTGCCTTTCGTACATCACCAGCCGAAAGTCTATATGTTGCTAATGAACCATCATTGTCTCATAGACAGGACAAATTAGCTCTTCAATACGCCATTAAATTAAAGTCTAACCCTTCAAACCCAACTTTCGATAATGTTTTTAATCCTAGTTGTGAACCTCTTTTTGATCGAAAACCGAAGGCCATTCGACCATTAAACCAAAATTAAGAGACACTGAAATTGACCTAAATTTGATTGCCAAGTACAAAGTACCACAAATTCCACCGTGGACTTTGGAAACACCAACAATTATTTTTGATCTTTGTAATAATAACAAATCCAGTACAGACCCTACTGTCTTTCAAAGGAAATTTAATGAAATTAAATCGAAATGCAGTAACTTTCAACATATATACACAGATGGCTCTAAAGATGGAGATAAGGTAGCTGCAGCAGCTGTTGTTCACAAACACAGCATAAAGAGCCGCCTGCCTGACAAGGCCTCTATCTTTTCAGCTGAACTTAAGGCAATTGAACTTGCCTTAAATTATATTCAGGAATCTGATGATGACCATTTTGTAATCTTTTCTGATTCCCTTTCATCTCTTCAAGCACTGGGTAATGTGAAACATGATAACCCAGTTGTACTTCAACTTTTAGAAAAGTACAATTCTCTTATAATTGATAATGTTATTATTTTCTGCTGGCTTCCAAGTCATGTAGGAATACGTGGTAATGATAGAGCTGATAGTGCTGCTAAGGCAGTATTAAATTTACCTTCTCAGAGGTCAAAACTCGGGTAAAAAAGTTGTTTCCGTGTATAATACGCATCAAAATATTAGTTTTCCTAGATGAACCATTCAACGAAAATAAATGGATAAAAGGTTAAAAAAAAAAAATATCACGATCGTGAAAATTAGCGTACAAAAGAAAACAACACCGGAACAATAAAATTACTTCAATCATTAATTGCCAATCTTCAGGGGAGTACCTATCTTGTATCATCTCATCAAAGAGCCGATTATAATGCCGCAGATAATTGTCCGTAATCCGATAATTACATCTACTAAAACAAATACAACAAAGTCGTTGGTTACCGTAATCCATTACGCCGATTATACTAACAATGTGTATTCACGGAAACCAGTGCTTATCATAAGTGTATCATAAGTGTAACGCGTGATCAGTTACCTGTTAGCCGTGGCTAAATCTGGTAAAGGTCACACGGCGTGTCAAAGTGCATCCTCAAAAATAGTCGCTACTTGCGGCAACTTCAAAGGATTATAGAAATAGAATAACCCACTCTACCCGTGTTTAAAGTGTGTCTATACTGCAGCCGAGGTGCGATCTTGTTTGGCCCAGTTATCAATCTTCAAATGTGTACCGGTAAGCATGTTTTCACAAGCATTATTGAATAATTGCCATTTCAAAGTAGGGTGATTCTGCCTTTTTACGCCGTCTAAAATATATGTCTTTCAAAATGAAGCAAAAACTTCATTAAATTTTTATAAAATATTAAATAAAATCCTATAAATATTAGAATAGAATAGAACTGTAACAATACTACATGTACCAGTCTAAACAACAGCTGGAAGTCACGTGATATTACGTCACGCGATATAAACAACAAAATCGAGGGACGATTTTTCACACAATTTATTAAGTTTTCCAACAAACATGCAAACATTTATACAAAAACAAGCATCATAATACACTTTATTCATTTATAATTCGAATTAAGTCAATATATTACTTATATGAAGCAGTAAATTACGAAAAAATTGTGTATTATCGGTATTCACAATTTTCTGTCTCGATGTCTGTTCGTCGTCAAGGTTTTTCTTCCCAGACATGATTTTCTGCAAGAAAAAAAAAGTTCTTTTTATTGTTTCCTTATATTGTACGCGCACCCCCCCCTTTCGGAAACCGTAAAAGTGGTAAAAAAAATGCGTACTATACAAGGTAAAATACAGTATATCTAATACCAAATTACCTTATACTGATTTTAAAAGTTTTATTAACACATATATTCGTAACTCTTGGCAAACCGCTTGGGATTTGTCAGTTAACAATAAACTCCATTCAATTAAACCGTTACTCGGAGAATGGCGTTCTTCTAGTAGACCCATTCGTCGAGAGGAAGTTGTCCTAGCCCGGTGCAGGATAGGGCATACACGTTGTACTCATTCATATTTATTACAAGGTGAGCAATTACCAGAATGTATACCCTGCTTTGCACCGTTAACGGTCAAACACATCTTATTGGAATGTGTAGACTTTGATCCTGTGCGTCAAAGGTACTACAATGTTAATACTATGAAAGAGTTATTTGATACTGTAGTTTTTAGTCTTGTTTTAGATTTCCTAAAAGAGATCAGACTATATAAATCATTATAATGTGTTCTTATATATATTTACTTGTTTATATACCCGTTGACGGGCATTTGTTGATTTACATACATAGTTTATATTATACCTTATCATCCCTTATTTTTTAATAGTTTTATCTTTATATACGAGGGGCATCCCAGAAATATTGAGACTTTTGCTATAACATTTTTATTATCTATTCATTTAAAAAGATATTTGGCACCAATGCAGTTTCATATATTATCTTCTATTTCCGAAAGTGACAGTATTACTGATGGCACGAAACACACGTTTTGTCGTCGCTACAGCAACCATATAATGCTGATGCGGGGAGGGTCTAAACGGTCTCTTGAGTTGCTTAAGAAACAGTGATATTACCAGTGAATATAGAGGTCAAATTTGGCGCGCTTTAGTGTGTGTGTGTTAGACGACGTCACACGCACACGCTCAATACATTTTGAAGTCATATCCGTTTCCGTTAGTAAACAGTCGGTAAACAGTGAGTAGCAGCAAACTTAAAGATCCGAAGAAAATGACGTCAACAGATCCCATGAAAGTCGCGCAGTAATCAAATTATGTTGTGAACTTGGGCATACACCTACCCAAACATTGAAACTAATTAACCGATCGTCTGTGAAGTCAACTGTATCTCGTGCACTCGTGTTCAGGTGGCACAATCATTTTAGTGAAGGACGTGCATCATTACAAGATGATGAGAGAAGTGGTAGACCGTCACGGATTGATGCAGCACTAATAGAAAACGTACTTGACGTAATTCTGAAGGATCGTCGTGTAACCGTCTTGGACATTTGTAATGAGACTGGTTATAGTAAAGGAATTGTTCACACAGTGTTAAATGACCATTTGAACATGCACAAGGTTAGTACCCGGTGGATACCTCGTTTATTAACTGATGAGAATAAAGTAAGGCGTGTCGCAACATCAAGGACGTCGTGACGTCGCTATGACCGTCCCCGCTTCAGCATAGTGCTCCTTGTACAGATGTGAATATTTTCAACATTATATGTACAATTATCATGATTCTTGGTAATCTGGTGCACAAAAGATGAAACTATATTTCTTGGGGTTTTTAATGTTGTATTCCCAAGGACCTTTGAATAAGAGCAAAGGTCTCAATACTTTTGGGATGCCCCTCGTATTTACATTAATTTTTAATTAATACTTCATTTCTTCATTTTTCATCAATTTTGCGCACAATATGACCTATTTATGTGTCGACGTGCCGTAAAACACCATTCATTCATTCATGTTAATTGTGATTTCTGTATCACCACACTCTCGGGTAATAAATACCTTAAACACAAATGATTTTTCGTCATATGCGCAGTGAGTGCAGCAAAAAATTACAATGATTAGCATATTGGTTATGTAAAACAGGGATGGCAATTAGGCCCCCCGCTCATTTTTTCCCCCAGAGAGACGCGTAGCCCTTGGGCCTTGTGTTACTGTGTAATGTATAAGTATGGCTTCTGTGGTCATGAGATGTATACCTGACCAATATATTTATAAACAATTAATAAAAATAAAATATTGTATACCACCAATAAACAATAAAAATAATATATATATATATATCAATCGATCGAATCTGATCTTGATTGATCAGTCAATCAGTCGGACCATATACATGATGGTTTTATGGGAAAACTAAACAAGTTATAATTAGGTGACATCAATGTACTGTTTACATGTCCTCTATTCACACTTGGTGCTCCCTGACCGGGATGGTAAAGACACTGCGTTTGAAACCCTCTTGTCACTGTGGGTTCGAATCCCACGGGAGATTGACTTGTACGTGAGAAAGTGTCGCTTATTTCGGACGGCGTGAGATGTACAGTACTGGTTCTACTCAAGAAAAGTGGGTGATCTGTCTTCACCACTAAAAAAGCGATCATCATGTTTAGTCTAAAATGTGTTGAAAATGACATAAAACACCCTTCAAACACAAAACAAGTGTGCAGAATAAACCAAGCAAGTAGATGGCCATATAAAAACAAAATTGGTTTCAATGAGATATTATAAGGTTTGAATAAGACACAAATTGAGGACGCAACGTAAAACTCTTATATCTTGTTCTTTATTTTTTATATAGTTAATACATTAGTTCCACCCCTCGAATTATCTGTACTCAAAGCAGGTCATTTATATACATTTCAATTAAATGTTTGCCAGATTAATATAGTTACAGTCTGCTCTCAGTAACTCAGACTCGCTTATTTCGAATTTCCGTTTAAGTCATTTTTTTCACGGTCCCGATTTTATTCCTTCTATTTTTATGCAATTTGACTTCTTTTAAGTCAAATTTCGATAAGTCGAATTATTCGAATTATTCGATAATTCAAACTATTTTTTATCTGGTCCCAAACACGAATCTATACATTAATTTACTCTCGCTAATTCGAAGTTCAATTAAAGTGCCAAATGCAAGTTTGATCAAACACAAGCCGGCGTCGAAGTTGATTGTGAAGCAAACAAAAGGTGATAATTGCGGAGAATTGATTTGACCTGTAACAAATAAATCATGAGTGACATGTTTGTTAAATTATTTTCTTGTGTTGTTTCTGATTTTTCATGATAAATTAAGGCTTGTTAACAGGAAGTTTGTTTACGCTAATTGAAAACAATGGCCATCGTGTGGGTTAAAACAATTATAATAATTATACTAATTTGACATGGACGAAACATATAACTAATTAATTAATGAGTGGCAGTTGTCAATGTTCTGTTTTTTGCTATAAAATTCGAATGTTTAATGAAATCAAATCATTAAATCAGCATGTCTGAACACAGAACTCAAAACGTTTTCTTACACTGCTTTAACATGAAATGTCCGAATATACAAACTGACAAAACGAAAGTTATAATAGAATGCTGCGAAACAGGTCATACGGTGAGGTGTCTCAAATTTGAGCGAGATAATAACAGTAAGTAATTAATGTAATTGCATCTTCCTATTGGATATGAATTATAACTGTAAAGAAACATATTCATAAACATATATGAAGGAAGAAATCATGTATTTCATTAAAATCGGCAATATATACACGTATATGCATAGTGTAAAACAGGTGGGCGGGGTAATAAAAAAAACAAATATGCCATAATCGTTTAATTCGAACTTCGGATAACTTGAACTTTTTTTCCGGTCCCTTGAAATTCGAGATACTGAGTGTGGACTGTACTTAAAAAACATCTACATTGTCGCCTTCATTACCCCCTCAGCTAATGTAACGTGATGTCTTAACTAGTTTTTCCGTACGGTTACTTAATTGACAGTGTATTATAATTACTTCTCCTGCGACTTTCGGCTAGGAGTTCTGGCAGTGAGTTGAAAATTCTCCTTTTTCAATTTACATAATGGGAACTTTCCAATGGCATCACGTTTACCGACATATTTTCAGATGAAAAAAAAAGTCAAGGAAATTTATGAAAAAAGATTTTTAATCAAAAGAAGGACATCAGATGCGAGATTAAGAACAGGTTTTGCTTTTTTAGAGATCAGGTTGCGGCAAAAATGTCACGATTTAGTGTTTATTAGGGCTGATTTTCAGAAACTTGCATTGAAGACACCGACTTGAGGTTTCATCTTGCATGGGTATACTACGGCTTTATAGACGTTTGGCTTGATTTGATTCATGCAAAGATAAAAGCAGCACATTGGGCCAACCATAAACAACAGTTAGTCCTTAACATATGGTAACTTAAAAAGGGTACTCAACCTATTCTAGCAATTCTATCAGCTATCTTTGGAATATTTTTAGCCGGATTGCATAGCAAATCCAGGCTTACAGTTTGGCAATTTCCGTCTGTCCATCCAATCCGACTTTTTGTTTAAACTTCTTATTTTTCCTCAACATTTCTCAAAAATGAAATATCGGAAAGCTTTGAAACTTGGCACACATGTTTATTGTCATTACACAATGTTATATGATGTTGACGACTTTGTTATATGTTATCGTGCAAAAAAATTCGATCATTTGGTCTTCGTATTAAACCAAAATTAAGAGACACTGAAATCGTCAAGTACAAAGTACCACAAATTCCACCGTGGACTTTGGAAAACAATTATTTTTATCTTTATAATAGTAACAAATCCAATACAGACCCTACTGTCTTTCAAAGCAAATTTAATGAAATTGAATTGAAATACAGTAACTTTCAACATATATACACAGATGGTTCTAAATATGGAGATAAGGTAGCTGCAGCAGCTGTTATTCACAAACACAGCATAAAGAGCCGCCTGCCTGACAAGGCCTCTATCTTTTCAGCTGAACTTAAGGCAATTGAACTTGCCTTAAATTATATTCACGAATCTGATGATGACCATTTTGTAATATTTTCTGATTCCCTTTCATCTCTTCAAGCACTGGGTAATATGAAACATGATAACCCAGTTGTGCTTCAACTTTTAGAAAAGTACAATTCTCTTATAATTGATAATGTTATTATTTTCTGCTGGCTTCCAAGCCTTGTAGGAATACGTGGTAATGATAGAGCTGATAGTGCTGCTAAGGCAGTATTAAATTTACCTTCTCAGAGGTCAAAACTCGGGTAAAAAAGTTGTTTCCGTGTATAATACGCATCAAAATATTAGTTTTCCTAGATGAACCATTCAACGAAAATAAATGGTTAAAAGGTTAAAAAAAAAAAAATATCACGATCGTGAAAATTAGCGTACAAAAGAAAACAACACCGGAACAATAAAATTACTTCAATCATTAATTGCCAATCTTCAGGGGAGTACCTATCTTGTATCATCTCATCAAAGAGCCGATTATAATGCCGCAGATAATTGTCCGTAATCCGATAATTACATCTACTAAAACAAATACAACAAAGTCGTTGGTTACCGTAATCCATTGCTAAGGCAGCATTAGATTTACATATATCTAATACCAAATTACCGTATACTGATTTTGAAAGTTGTATTAACACATATATTCGTAACTCTTGGCAAACTGCTAGGCCCCTGCGAAACAGTTCATGAAGTTCATTAACTTTTCATGAACTTTTGTAAAGTTCATGAACATTTGATGAACCTTGTAATAAGTTCATGAAACTAAATTTTGGTATATCTAAAGTTCATGAACTTTGTTTCAGGTTCTAGAACTTTTCATGAACCCAGGTACAGGTTCATGAACTTCTATGTCAATGAATTCCTGTTCATGAATTATTCGTTGCCTCACAAAAAGTTCTTGAACAGTTCATGAACAAAATTTTAAGTTCTTGAACTTCTGATTGTCTCACAAAAAGTTCTTGAACAGTTCATGAACAAAATTTTAAGTTCTTGAACTTCTGTTTTCATTGTCTCACAAAAAGTTCTTGAACAGTTCATGAACAAAATTTTAAGTTCTTGAACTTCTGTTTTGATGAATAATTATCTGACTCATTAGATAAATAAATTAAACCCTGAATAAATTTGATTTGGACACATTTATTAAAAAGTTTGAAAATATTCAAAAAGTTCTTAGACGTTGAAAACATTAAGGAAAAGGAAGATTTGCTAAATAAAAGCAAATACTCCTTTTTCCCATAATGTTTTCAATACAGTGATTATACGAAAACATTCTGAGACTATCAAGTACAAATGAAAATATTTTGTCAACCATGTTTACATTGGACATTATATGTTTAAATTATCGAATAGATAAAACGTGATTGTCAACGTACCGTACCTATTAATCAAATAACTTTGTAATCAAAATACCAACCAACATCTAATGAATAGTGAACGCTTTTATGATTTAATGAGATAGCATTCTTTATACTTGTGAACTCGAAATTTTGTATGCAATTTAAAAAACAACAACATTTAGTGCACCCTTGTAAACTTTATCGTTTATGGTAATAATCCCCTGCGAACTGATGACCATGGTTGACCATGCTTAGCATGGTTAACCATGGTTGAACCAAGGTTGAAGCATGGTTAGCAGTGCTTTTGACCATGGTCAATGTAATAACCATGGTCAACCATGCTCTCAGACCATGGTAAATATTGATGACTATGGTTAAGATTCTGATCATGGTTGTCTTTTAAAACCATGGTTTAAAAGCATGGTTAAACCATGGTTTTTGGACAACCATGGTTACAACGATAATCTTAATGACCATGGTTGAGCTGGGGACCATAGTTTTAAATCATCCAGCCCTCCTCAACTAACAGCTCAGCCAGGGTTCTTCCCAGGACTTTTTTCAGGCGCTGACACAGACAGCGCGCTTTTGGATTTCGAAGGGTGGTCAGCAGGAGTCTATTCCCCACCCTTCCTTTTTTCATATAATTCTAAGATACACCATCTCACCATCTGCTCTGAGATGGTTTTAGTTGTATGCCTTATTTTAATTAGAAGGCACTCTCAGTGCTATTCATAATTTTTCATTGCAGAGATGTTGAATTTTTTATCTTATTTCCAGTAGGTGATACAATTTGTGTTACACGTTTTTTATCCTTACGTTCTATAGTAAAATAAAAATCTTTGGCCTTGTAAAAAGGCGATAATTTTCAGTATTTTGATTTTGAAAGATACATATATTGAATAAATTTGCATGAATGTACATTAAATATGCAGGTTTTTAAAAGAATCACACCGTAGATACCTTAATTTTAACTGTAAACTTGGTTGAACATCAATGATAAAGACCGAGTTTATCACCTACCAGAATGTATTAGGTATGTCTCATTTCTGGTCACTGATTGGTCAGTTGTTTTGATGATGCTCTATCAAAATTATGAATCACTGTTTCAACAATGTTTTTGGTAAATATTTTTAAGATCCACTTTCTCAGCCTCAGAGCAAGCATATTTTCAAAAGGCAATTGCTTTGCCCAACATTTAAGTCCACTTACTGTATTTTTTAACATGTATGCAGTAGTGTAAGGCCTGTAAAGCAATTAAACATTCAGAACTAAATACCTTTTCCTTTTCTGGAATCGCGAAAACCGGTGACATATGAAAAATGAAGCATGTCGCTAAGTTTTGTAACGCTTTTTTGGGAAAGATGCACATCCATATAAGTTTAATTTCATTCTGTACCAATAAAATCCACTGAATACCTCATCCAGTCGCATTAATAAACGAGTTCTTCGAGTGTATTAAAAAAAAATCGCATTTTCTCGCAAAACAATCCAGGGCCGCTATTGTTATGATTTACGATTGTTTGGAAAAAAGAAACATATCGCTAATTTTGTAACGCTTTTGGGGAAGATGCACATCCATATACGTTTAATTTCATACTTTATCAATGAAATACACTGAATACCTCATATAATCGCATTAATAAACGAGTGCTTTGAGTGTATTCAAAAAATTCGCATTTTCTCGCAAAACATTCCAGGGCGGCAGATTTCCGTGTGCCCTTTTAAACTGATATTGAGCGAGAAATTAAAATGATTTAATGATATTGTTTGGTGTGGAAAACACATGTTATTGTCGGTGATTCAGGTCAGTATACCTAGAAACAGCGAGTTTTATTCAATAGAACGCCAACGGCGTGAACGGAATTATAACAGTTATAACGACGTGTGAAAATTACGTGACGTCAGAAGAGGAACGCTGCACATGCATGACCGCAGCAGAAAAAAAAACATCCGTAAGTATTTTTGAGCGTACACTAATCATATGTCATGCATATAAACAAGTTAATAAGTAGATATATATTCTTCCATGAAAAACGAACGCGTCAATTCCTTTTTAAGATGGAGGAATCGTATGCTGAAAATAACGTCATCAGTTTTCGCGAATTTACGGCGATAGTAAATTTGCAGACATTTAGCAATGAAAAACAGATCGAAACCATTTGTCTAAACTGTTTGGTTTACAAGCATAAAATCTAATGGATTTTTGGTTTACAAGCATAAAATCTAATGGATTTTGGAACTGCGAGTTGAGTTTTGAAATGCTGACCGGATTCCGGTCGTTTCACAGCGACTTCCGGTTGCCCGTTTGCAGTCAAAACAAGATTCTGAATGAGATGTCTTGTAAAACAAAGAAGTTTCATATAAGAAAATGATTTGATTACAGTTTCAAAGTATGCATGCCATTTTACTGATGACGTTCTATCTATCTATTTATACTGCAACACCCCGGGCCCCTTTCGAAGATTATGTGCAGGTTTCCTGGGTAGAACCAGTAGTAAGCAATGTGGATTAATTATCTTGCTCTAGGATAAATAACATGGCCATGGCGAGGATCGAACCCAAGACCTTTCAGTTTGAAGTTTGGCGCTCTACCACAGAACCACGCATTCAACTCTGTCTTTTTAAAAGTTAGTTCAACTCGGTCTTCCTAAAAGTTAATGTTTACATTTTATATTGATATATACATTTTGGTTGCATTTATATTTCGACAGGCTGGAAAAGTTAAACAGGAATGCTGCAAAAATGAAGACGCAGAAAGTTAAAGCCATGGACCAGAATACTTCTCGGGTCTTTGTACCTTCTACCTGACCAAAGTATGAAGGTATAATAATTGTTTTCATTTTAAACAATTGGTAATGGTTAAAAAAAAAAGTAACTTATAAATGTTGCTGTCAGAAGAATCAATGTACTGAAACATGTACTTACCCAAGATTATGTATTTATAGTTCAAACAAAAACACTGCAGCTTCAAAAGTGTTAAGTTGAAAGCACATACAAAATATGATGGTAAAATGGCCCTGAACACTCGCCCTATGGCATCGTCTCACTGTAGACACTTGCACCAGTTACACACAAAGGGGTCTAGCTCTTAATCTCGAAAAAAACAATACTTGTTAAAGGTTTTCTTTAAAACAATTTAAAGCTATATTTAAGGCAGCAGATCATACTTAAGAAACACATGATGTCAATGTTTTATGAAAAACTGATTTTCAGATTTCAGTTTCTTGGAGAGGCCAAAAACGGCATACGTGCAGATGGGGCGGGACAAGCTATTGCAGTGAATAGATCAAAGAAAAAAACCTGGCCCTATACCAAACGGATCACCAAGGAAGATTGTGTGGAGACGCTATACGGCCTGCTGTTTTTACCGTGTGTCTTAATTTAATAAATTTAAATGTATACCTCACTTAAAAAAGTTATATTTAATTAGCTATATATAGCTCTAATGGCCACAGGCCAGAGATGATTGCATGAGCTTATGCGATAGGGCGTTGTCTGCTGTCTGTCCTCCAATTTAAATTGTCCTAAATGTTATAGAATCCCACTATTATAATCAAACTGGGTACGTAAACATTTATGGTATACCACTGGATATCAGGGCAATTCCACTAGATTATTCCAGTGGAAATACCACAGGTATTTCACTGGAATA